>JACCIC010000025.1:1567500-1782500 GCA_018907035.1 Sycobia sp. Sy_11
GCTGCTGCTGCTGCTGCTGCTCGTCGTCGGAACGGGCGAACGGGCGAGCGAGCGAGCGAGAGCCGTCGAGGCGCTCGACTCGCGCGTCCTGCGCGTTACGCTGTCCATCGCCTCGGCGCTTCTCGCGTCGCTCTTGCCGATTTTTCGCGCGAGCGATTCCCGCGATCGCGGTGAGTCGGAGTCGCGCGGATCGGGGAGGCGAGCTGGGAGGTGGGCGCCCGTGCGGGGAGCGTCGTTGCCATCGGGCGGTTCTCCGATTTCGCGAGCGTCGGACTCCAGGGTCGGTTTTACGAACGACGGGGCGCGCACTCGACCGGGTCGTTCACGCCTGCACCGTCAGCGCCTGGCTCGTTTTACGCATAATGTAGAAAACGCCGAGTGCGCGCACGGTGCCGGCCCAAAACACTGCGTTTGTTTTGACCGTGCTTCAGGAATACGACGCGCGCCTTTGTAACAGGTGATAACCGCACCGCTACACACGCGCGCACACACACGCACACTATATATATATATATATATATATATATATATATATATATATATATATATATATGTATATGTATATGTACGCATATATGTATGTGTGTATAGAATAGAGTATGGCGGGAACTTTAGAATTTTATCATTCACTAAGCAATACGATATATAAGGGATTGAAAATACTTAAGTTACGCTGTTGGCTCGCAGTACAGTGCCACGAGAAATAATTCGGACGAAATCGAATTATCATTTGTTCAAAAAAAATTAAATGTAAAATTGTTTAAGAATTAACTTTTTCATTCATTGGCATACACCAATGTAAAAATATAATAAGTACTATGTCGATGAAAACAACAAAACATATAGTCTATAAAGCAAGATAAATTAATTTGTTCGATATAGAAAAAAGAAATCGAATAAAAATTTTAAATGTAACTTTGATATTGTATCAAAATTAGGATATGTACTGCCAGTAAATAAAAAACTTATTTCTTACAATCTTTTTTTTTTATTTATTTGCTGCGAATTATAATTTAGCTAATAATTTATGTGAAACTTTTCAGGTGATTTTTTTACCTGAACTTATTTGCAAGGATTCAATGATTAAAAGATTAAATTATTTCAGTTTATCTTAATTTCAGAAACATTTTATCCATATACGTACAAACATTTTTTACTTTTTTACTCCTTTAATTTAATTCGTTTAAGGATTAAATGTACATTTACCAAAGGAACGAACAGTCTCAATCAACATTACATGGCCTTTACACCATCGCGTTTTCCATCGACAGTTCAATTTTTATCATTTATTTGTTTCTTATTTTAATTATATTTTGGTGCATTAATTAATATGTTAAATTTTACCTCGAATCCCGTCCGTTTAATCGACTATTTACAGAAAATCCCGAGACGATCCATGGCCCTATATAATTGAATAAAACCTGCATCGAAAGTCACTTTATATAAATTAATTATAATCCACCTATATGTGCTGTATACCAGCGCCGAACTCCTCGTCGTTGGAAAGTAATTACTGACTCCTAATCAAGTAGTTAACTTCTCGTCGAGCTATCCTCGACGAAGTTTCGGCGGACGCGCATTCGGAAATTCGCGTATCAATTGAGCGGAAACGTGTTTTTTTTTTTTTTTTTTAGTCGCGCCTTTCATTTTTACGATATTGAAGGAATCTTTTAAGTAGATCGCATACCACTTGTTGATTCTTAAATTGCAGTTTACTCGATAGATCTGAAAATAAATTTTTCGGAAATTACATATTTCGCGGATAATTTTACTCCTTATTTCAGTTTTCAGTTACGTTCGTTTAATGTACAGCGAGATTTTTTGCTTAATCCAGATCTTTCCTTAAATTCTCCGTTCCCGTATTGTGCAATCGTCATTTAAAAGGGGGGAAAAAAATCGGAGGGAACTTTTCATATTAATAATCGACGAATCGCATTCGCGTTAGCAAGATTACATCGATGCTTTTGGCGCACGATTCATTATCTGCTCGTTCACGCTAAGATGATTCTTGGGATGCATTATCGGGCACATCGTATATTGATTTTGGGGAATATTGCGCATTTAAGGGGGATTTGCCGAAGTTAATTAAATGAATATAATCGTGGAGCCGTCGAATATCTCATTGCCTGATTGTTGGAGCCGTTTGATTAACGCATTACAATGTGTAACGATTGAAATTTTTTCAGCTTTTGATCCTTATTCGTTTAATATTTAATTGTAATGGCTTACAATTAAGAGTACGTAAATGAGATCCGAATCTATAGCGCTGTCTTTTGGCATCGGTGGATTTTCGAAGAATTCCAATAATTCAATAAACAATTATACCTGTTATTTATTATTAAAAATTTTTATTTTTTATGGCCTATGCCTATTATTTCATTATTTATAGAAGAAAATAAATCTGATTGTATTTCTGTTTCAGTACTATATTATATTGTCGTTTCTCTTGCGCATGCATCATTATCAACTTTGTTTAAATTTGTTCCGTACAGCACGCGGTCTAGACTGCTATCGGTGCATGAGCACAAACAGCTCTAGACCCTTTCTGTGCAACGAGTTTCTCACCCACGGTTACGAGATCGAGCCGGAGCCCTGCGACGATGTTTACGATGCGAAGTACTGCATCAAGCACGTCGGCCGATTCGAGGGTAAAATAATGTATTTTTATGAAGGAGGGGGGGGGAGGGGAACGCGCTTTGTAACCGATGGCGGATAAGGTCTTCCGGTAGCTCATTAACATTGTCACTAACAATCCTATTTTCGGGTGGGCGCTTGAAATCGGCAGGTCGGTCTACATCATCCGCTGAATTCGCGATGCCTCGCGCCTCGATTTCCAGCGCCGACCCGATCGCTGTATAAAAATAACACTGGGCAAAGGTATATTTTAGCGGTATATGTATCTAGATGCTATTAATTCACCACACACACACACACACACACACACACACACATGTATAAATAAATAATACAGTATAAATAACACACTGCTCCAAGCGCAAAAAGTAGCACATACGACATAGCGCCCATACTAACTCATTAATCTGATGCATATGAAAATTGGAGGGTCGGCATTGGATTGCTATCAGTGCGCCTCCGCCGACGAGTGGATGTGCGAGAATAGCGAACTGGTCACGGCTTATCTCCAGCCGAGGAACTGCAACTACGTCTTTGAGGCTCAGTACTGCGTCAAAACTTACGGGCGCTACGGAGGTTTATCCGAATCTCTTTTTCTGTTTTCAGAGAGCGACATATGTGTGCCTTGCCTATTTACGTCTAGATGCTAAATTGGCGTTCCTTCGCACAGCACCCTTGGATTAATGTATATTCTGAACGCAATTTTGTATTATTTGTATATGCACGTGCACGAATGCCTATAATCTGCTTCTATAGCTTTTCTATTGTATATACCAGAAAGTAAGTGCTCTAGAGTAAGTTTGTATATAGATTAATAGTGATGTAGTTTAATTGTTATCTTTAATATTTAACATTTATATATTTGAATGATGTATTGTGCATGACGCGTTACATTCAATATTAAGGGAAGATATCGATGCAATTTTGAGAATTGACCATAATTTTTTACGCATGTTTGTCCCGTGCAATACGAAATCGTGACCACTACTTTATTACTCTCATTATTATCATCATTAGTATGATTATTGTATAAGCATGTGAATTTGTAAATTTATAAATGAATGTAAGTCATTTCTAAACTTTGAGTACACGCAGCTCCTTTAGCTTATAAAAGAATTTTTTTTTTTTAAATATGTTAATCTATATAAGATCTATTGAATAGGTATTATTACCTTTAATCTAAAGAATCTAAGGTCTCTTTCAACCCGCGCGACTTAAATCTACAACAGGAAGCTACCTATATACACTTTTAATTTTCTTATCCTGTAGAATTTAAGGAGTGGACACGCACGCACGGACCAAGTGATCTTAAATTTGAGGATGTTGAATATATTTGTTTTGGTATAAGACAATCCATAGAAAACGTTTTATTCGCAATCAATTTGTTTTTCTCATATGAAATTCCATCAGTTCAAACCGTAAAAAATGTCGTCATCAACAATATTTTGAAATCTTAACTCATTTGTTTCATATATTTTGCTTTGAATCATACGGTAAACGAAATAGAACTCAGTAAATTATTACAAACATCCTAGTCCTTAAGAATCACAGGCAATGGCGTCTAGTTTTAAAAGCAAATACAATATTTTGTTGTACAATATATTATATGTATTATTACACGTTGGATGTACTTTTTTTATTTCGAAATTTCAACGCACCTGTTCCATAAATCATGGATTATAGGAAAAAAGATTTGATATTTTATATAAAAAGCAAAATATAAAAAAATAAATAAATAAATTTAACAAAATATTATCAAAACTGTAGTTATTTCCTAAAGTAACTATTCAGTAACTAAACAGATCGCCGTTGAACCCTGAATGAGTTATCCGCACGAATGCAATGATTATAAATCCTCGTAGATACTATTAAAAATATCCTGCAGTCGCGACAGCAGTGGCTGAAAATGTATCCACGTATATAACGAATCCGAATTGCATCGATATCGTCTCGCAGCATACGCATGAACTAATCCGACTTTAACGTAGACCACAACACGTGTAACTCGTGTTCCAACCATAGACGTATATTTGTTTGCTCATATATGTATATACGATGTTACACAGGCGGCATCGGGACGAAGCGCTTCTGCTCCTCGGTGGACCTCGGCAACTACTGCGACTACGTGCAGCAGCCCGGCGACAAGCTCAGCTATCGCACCTGCGTCTACACCTGCGGCTCGAACGGCTGCAATCCGGCGGCTGCCACGGCGCCGTCCCGCCGGCTGCTGCTCGCCGGGCTCCTGGCCCTGCTCGGCTTCTGCCGCGGCCTCCTCGCCCTCGCCAGATAGCACCGAGGGTCCGGCCGACGAGCCGCCTCGCCCGGAGATCGGGCGGGCTCGCATGACATATGTATATATAGATATATATACAGACACACGTTATAGTTTTCCGTCCATCGTCGCGCGTCGAGCGCGATGACTTTTTTTGTTTCTTTCTTTTTTTTTTTTTTTTTTTTTTTATTAGGCCACGCGAGTGGGTAGAATTATTTCACCCAAGGATGTAATTTGTAATCGTCCTCTGCGTATCCTCGATTCTATTGTCATTCGGAAGAGCCGGCGGGGCGCTTAATTTTTTTTTACGATCATTTTGCCGTGTATGTATATAGAAAAGAGGATGTTTACACTCACTTTCATTTTCGTATATTATTGTCTTTGAAGAATATTTTTATAGAATACCGGTAACATAGATAATTGGGGCTTAAAAGAGAGTTCGAGCAATGTAAGTCGGGTAATTTAGATTGGACATTGATTCCACGTTTGTAGGCAACACACGGCATAAATTAAAAAAAAAACTTAATTGAGAAAATTCATTGTTCTATTCTTAACAAGGTTTAATCCGTTGAATTAATGCTGAACGAGTTATGTATAAAAATGATGTTAATTGCGCATCAGCGCCGTCGTGTATTATTTCTTCAGTTAAACAGAAAAATCATGACATTTAAATTTTTTTCTGGTAAAAATATTATACAGAAAGATACTTTTTTTTTACAACAGTATTTAATAATAATTGTTTGCTTAACAATCGACCGAATCTAAAAATGCTTTTGGATTGTGAAAATAAAATAAGCATTGCGCATATCAGCTGTATTTGAATTTGCTTCGCATTGAGCGTTTGGCCCAATAGCGATCGTGGCAATAGTTATACGTATATGTTGAATGTTGTAAGTCGTAAACAGTGTATAACAACATAAAATCGAAAAAGTATTGTTTTTTATATAAAATAAAGATGGTAATCATATATGAATTCAGACGAATTGCAATTTATTAACCCATTATTACGACGCTATCTCGGATTCTATTATTCAGCCGTGCCAAATATAGGCGCGGTGGATGGAAAATAACTTCGACGCTTCATTACGCGTACATTATTAATATTCTCAAAAATATCCTTCGCAGCAACGTGCAACGGTCTTATTCTGTTTGTACAACATTTTACAAAATAACGGCCTTGACATGTTGTATAGAAGAAAACAAATTTTATGAATTAATAGATTTTTTCATTCAAGACGACAAAATTGATTGCAAATTCACAAATTCTCACGAGTTTTTTTCTCTCGCTTTTTAGTAAAAAATCGATCTTCAACCCTCAACTGAGGACATAGTAAATTATCAATCATAAAATATTATGCATATATTTCGATCGAAACCAGTCTATAAAAAGTTGCAGTGGAAATTTCAAGTTAAATAATGAAAAATTTAGCGAGATAGGGTGCACATGTCGATTTGAAAAACATACAGATGTAAGAAAAACGCATTTGAAATTTGAAAATGTGTTTATTAACTTTTGAAAAAATGGTTTAAATTTAATTGAAAAATTAGAATATAATATCACATGAAATTAACAAAAAAATTTATCGCTCTTCAGTCTTTATGCAATAATCTAATTATACTATTATAATGACAGCCAAACTCTGTCCTTGTTTATAGTCACGCCCGTACAATTTTTACTTTATATCTCATATTTTATATATAAAATACAGGTAAAAATGTAGTAATTCATCAGTAATTTCTACGCTGAGACTTACGCGCTATTTCTTGGCATCTAATAAAGAATATTACATTATTAATATGATTTAATTTTAAAGAGCCAGAATATGTATGTATAAAATGAGCCAAAGGACGTCATTTTCAAATTATTCTAGGTCGAGTCTAATACTTTTTACGCCTCCCTCTTCCACTATCACTGCTTATTACCACGAGTCCTTAGGCTCTAATAAATAACAATTCTAATTCTAATTCTTATTCTATTCAAAATCGTAAGTTCTTATAAACTCATTTATATAACCCTATCATAATAGTGTAACACAAGAATTTGAAGAATAAGTATTTGTAAAGAAAAACTATAATACATTTTCTTCAATATATATATATATATATATATATATATATATATATATATATATATATATATATTTATACATTTATGACGATCGTAAATACGACTTTAATCGTCTAAACAATCCTTTGCAATAATCTCAGAAGTATTAGGAGTCACGACATTTTGGGAATAAATTTGTTCGTACTGAGCAAGGTAACTTCATTTAACTCCAAAATGAATTATAGAAATTTTCTTGTTTCATTTATACCCGAATAAATATATAATATTTATTACATAACATTTATAAATTTTATACAACATAATTCAATGTTGTTTACTTATTAATAATCTACTATATTAATATAATGACAGTAAAAATGTCCTTGTTTATAATCACCTCCGTAGAATTTGAAATGAAAATACTACTAAAAAAATAAAATATAAAAGTAAATTAACTTAAAAATTAAAAATATCCTCTACTTATGATTTAGATTTAATTTATAGTATTTCGGTAATTTAGGGGTCATCCATAAATTATACGTAAACATTTTTTTATTCTCTTTTGACTATTTCCCCCTAAGCATAACCTTTCTTTTAACTCCTCTCTCCACCTCAAGAACATTTCTATTCCTATGTAATTTTTCATATATATACATACATACATATATATATATATATATATATATATATATATATATATATATAATTTTTCTAATTTTTTTTTTATATTAAAAACAATATATTAAATTCTCACTATATTTAATTCAATACAAACTACTGAATTCAGGTCTAAATTGAATTGCTTTATCAGTGAACTCACTTATATTTTATAATTTATGAATGATAAACACTCTAAATTTCCTAAATGATTGAACTTACACTCGGTTACAGTAGTTTTCAATAATTCAAATTCAACGCATATGAAATAATTAGATTATATACCTTTTATATTTTTAGTAAAGATCGAAATTGAATATCGAAAATAAAGATCGAAATTGTTTATTTTCGCACGAGAACTAAAACGCTCGTAAAACTTATCTACTGTAGTGATTTAGTATATGTTATTATTAATCACAATTTAACAATATGCCACTATAGAAACATTTAATCCAATGTTCTTTATGTTCATTTAAAATAGAAGTTCTGTTCAGAATGTTTTAGCATACCGATGTCTATTATCATTAAATTTTTTATTATATAAATACATATTGTTAGTTTATATAGGTGCTCTTACTAAACTAAAAATTTTACCTAATTGCCGAATAAATTTATGAACAAGTTAAAGAATTATTCGCTTTTGGATTTGTCTGTAATTTCATTACACACTCGTTGTTATATATCGGTATAATTTTTTTTTATGTTGCACATCAGTATAATAATCATATGGATGACGGACATAGGTTTTGTCTTTGCTAGGCCTTGGCTTCAAACGAATATAGCTATACCATGATAAAATCTGGAATTATAAATACTATTATTAATTAACACTAAATTTACTTCAATTAATCATCGGCAATCGAGATCGATGTTATCCAATTATAAAATAATTACGTAACTTTTATTTTTATCTTAAAAGAGTTTAAATATATATATATATGATATAACATTTCTGATGAAATGTGTAAAATTAAAAAATTTCAACTTTACAACAATTTGAAATGTACAATACTATTTTCAGATGATAATATTTTTAATTAGAAATAAATCTAATTAGTTTTAATTTTAACTTTTGTGATATACATACGCATACATATGCATACATACATATATTTAGTAATGTTTGTATAGTTATTATTACGCTATGCTAGATTATTGTAAAATCTAAAGAATAAATATATTACTTACCTGAAAAATTGATAAAGTAAGGAAAATAAATTAATTTACGAAGACGGGTAGGGGTGAAGAGCGTAAATTCAATTGTAAAGTATCCTTGTCATCCCTGACTAAAATGGATGCATGGGTGATTCCTAATAGATACAGATAGGTATAAATGCGAATATCTAGAATATATGTAGAACATTGTAATTGCTATAATCAGGTATAATGCAGTTGAACGAAAGTTTAAACTTTGTTTAATCACAGTTGTAGTTTACATTATAGTGCTGATTACTGATTAGTGTTTCTCTGACGACTTTTATAAGATACGTCTATATACATTGGTATAATATAAATATACTTGCTCGTGAGGTTGCAGATTTGAGATTATCAGCGCCTCTTTTAAAGAGGTGCTTTCGCGTCTGTTGTCGGTCGCTTATTTGGGATAAAATAATATTTCGTTTGAAGTTTTCCTAATTAACAAAATTTTGAAGGTAAGTTTATACAATAATTTTTTATATAAAGTACCATGCCCGGTATTAGTTGATCTATTATTGATGATATGATCGAAAACTAACTTTTTCTAACCTCAAAATTGAATGATTTGTGATTTTACTTTTATAGAATATTTCTGTAATTTAGTCTTTTTTCAGAATATTTTCAACTAATAAATATGGACAGAATTTTGCGGTTAGGCACTGGTGTGCCAGGTTTAAGCCAAGGTCCTCCACCTTCAGATGCTCCAGTTGTGGATACTGCAGAACAGGTTAAATACAATACAAGTATAAATTTAACTACTCGAATAGTATCAGAAATGCTAATTCTTTAAATATTAAAGGTGTATATTTCGTCTTTGGCATTGTTAAAAATGCTGAAACATGGAAGAGCTGGAGTACCAATGGAAGTTATGGGTCTTATGCTTGGTGAATTTGTTGATGATTATACAGTTCGAGTTATTGATGTTTTTGCCATGCCTCAAACTGGAACTGTAGGTTTTTCTTTTTTATACATGTTATTCTTGAAGTGTTTTATTCCTAATTTTATTCTTAATTCTATTTTACATTAATATTAGGGTGTAAGTGTTGAGGCTGTCGATCCAGTATTTCAAGCAAAAATGTTAGACATGCTTAAACAAACAGGACGACCAGAAATGGTTGTAGGTTGGTATCATTCACATCCAGGATTTGGATGTTGGCTTTCTGGTGTCGATATAAATACGCAACAATCATTCGAAGCACTAAGTGAAAGAGCAGTTGCAGTTGTAATTGATCCAATTCAATCAGTTAAAGGAAAAGTTGTTATTGATGCGTTTAGGTTAATTAATCCAAATATGATGGTAAGAAAATTTATCTATTTGATTTAAGATTTTCATTATATTTCTGATGTAAATAATGTAGTTAATTAGAAAGTTTTGATACATAATTTTGAAATGTATAATGTTTTATAAATTTCTAAAATTTTCCTTGTAATGTATAAATATTAAATTATTTATTAAATTCATTATTAGATTCATATTGTTAATTCATAAAATACGCGATTGAATATTTATGTACTGTTGCTTACATGCCAATGTTGAAAAAAAAATGTTAATAGTTTAAACTTTAATCTATACAGGTTCTAGGACAAGAGTCCCGTCAAACAACATCTAATTTAGGTCATCTTCAAAAACCATCCGTTCAAGCACTTATACATGGTCTGAACAGACATTATTACAGTATTAGTATTAATTATCGTAAAAATGAACTAGAGCAAAAAATGTTATTGAACCTACATAAAAAAACATGGATGGATGGTTTAACTCTTGCAGAATATTCTGAACATAGTAAACTGAATGAAAATGTTGTTCAAGAAATGCTTGAATTAGCTAAAAATTATAATAAGGTCTGTTATTTCATTATTATCTATATATTTGAAGTAAATGTAAATGATATTAACGCATTGATAAAATTTTATTTAATGATTTTAGGCTCTAGAAGATGAAGAGAAAATGACACCAGAACAATTAGCTATAAAAAATGTGGGAAAACAAGATCCAAAACGACATTTGGAAGAAAAAGTCGACAATCTTATGACGACGAATATTGTTCAGTGCTTGGGCGCTATGCTAGATACTGTTGTCTTTAAATAACTATCTGGTTAAACTTTCAAAACAAATTTTAAACAAATATACATTTTTTTAATACCAATTTCAGCCATTTTTATACCAACCCATTCAACTTGATAGCAGATATGTAAAAAATAAATAATGTATTAAGTATATTTTTAAATTTTTAATGAAAATAGTAAATTATCTTTACAAAACTAATATAATTACGTTATTTATAAAGCCAATTGCCTGAACTTTGCTTATTTTACAATTGATATTTATATAATTTATTTCTTACTAAAAGATTAATTTCTCAATAAATAAAACGTTAACTTCTTTTGTTAGTACTGTATTAATTACACAAAATATTATCATATAAAAAATGTGAAACCTTCAAAAATTGAAAAAGTTTTCAAGCAATTTATAATATTACATGTTTATGATCGTGAAAATACTCTATTAGAAATATTTATGTACACAGCTTACATATTCATTGGTTTTCCCCATGAACATTGTATGGAATTTTATAATATACAGCACATGTACATCAATTTTTTATCAAATTATTTTATGATTTTCGAAAAACAGTTCATGATTTTTTGATGTAAATGTGCCTACAATCACTCATATATATAATATATATATATATATATATATATATATATCTTAATACAAAATAATAAAAGAAAAAATTTGTAACATTTTCACTCTTCTGCAGGTTGTTCTTTACTTTTCTTCTTTTTCTTCTTCTTTTCTTTGACTTGTTCCTAGTAATTAATGACAAATCTCATTATTTAATCTATTAAATTATTTAATAATAATAATAATTTAATATTTACCTCTACTTCTCCTTCAACAATCATGGAAGTTTCAATTTCTGTATCTGATTTATCTTTTTTCTTATCTTTTTTCTTCTTCTTTTCTTTTTTATCTTTCTTTTTGTCCTTAGGTGATGATAATTCCAGATCTACTGATTGATCTAACGTTTCATCTCCCGCAGTCAAAGTCTCCTCATGTTTTCGTTTTTTAAGAGAATCATGAACTTGCTCATTTGTAGCTTGCCCATTGTCTTTTGCACCATTTTCTGAAGGCTGCAAAACAATTTAATTAATACCCATAACTGTCTTATTAGTTTTAAAAATTAAAGTACTCTGATAATACCTTAGTAGCATTATAATCTTGATATCCAGATAACCAATCAGTCGGTGTATTTTCATTTGGTTTACCATGTTTATCTAGTTTACCTTCAGCAATAAGACGTTTCTTCTGAGAAGCTTTTGGACCAAGACCCCACTTTCTTGGATAAGCATCTCTTTCCATAATAACTCTCTTTATTTTAGCTACTACTCCATGGTCACAAGCAGACATTGTTGGTGTCGTCATGAGAGCTATGGCTATAAAATTAAAAAACCAAATATTTAATATTATATTGTTTAATAGTAAATACCATCTAAGTAACAAGAAGAGATAACAACATTTAGGAATCGTTTTTGGTGCAGAAAGGGTGAGGTAACTTCATAATTATCTCCAAAATAAGATCTATAAAGTTTTGATTTTAAAACATTTTGAGATATGATTTTTTCTTACTTACAGCTACTAGTTATCTATAATTTAATTGAATATACTGTGTAGTCAGTGTTTTTAGTAACATTAATGAAAAAATAAGGCAAGAAAGTTTAATGGACATAAAATGATTACAAATATATAGTTTTTTAATTATTAACGAATTTATACAAATACTATAAATAAGCAATTACTTGCTAACATGTGTAAATTTGTTAGAAATTCAATTGACAATCATTAAGAAAGTATAAATCTGTGAACACACAAATTCTTTAGAACTTTTTTGCTTGAATGCTATTATTTTTTTTAATCTGTCAAAAAGAATAATGTTCATTAATACAAATCTTTTTATTACATAATTTGTTCAATTAAATTAGAAAAAATTACTAGTTAACGAAATACTGAGCTCATTTTGGGAGTAATAAGTTACCTTTTCTACTCTAATCAAATACATCGTCCAAATGTCATCTTCCCTTGTAAAAGGTTTTTATAACAATGAATATTCAAATATTTACCAAGCGCAATGGCTTCTCCTTTAGTAGTGACAATAACAATTTCCTGATTTAATTCAATGCCATCATCATACATCAGAACACCAGGTAGCATAATTTTAGCTCCATAACATATAGCATTTACCTAAGTACAGGTATTTACTATTAGAAATATTTTGGAGCAATTTTGTAATTTCATATAAAATTTAGTAAAAATTATTATTTATATATATATATATATATATATATATATATATATATATATATATAATATACATATATATGTATATGTATATTTATATACGTATATAAATAATTAAATTTACTGACTTTTTTTTAATGTATAGGTTTTCTATTTTAATTAATCAAATGAAATTAAATTAAAAAAAAATTGTTTTAATTAATTGTAACAAATAGAACTTGATTGGATTTATATAAATAAGTAGAAATATTTCCAATAAGATTATTGTTTTATATAAAATTGCTTATATAAAAATATATTAGCTCATGGGAAATAACAATTTTGATGAATTATTTACTAAATTAAAAAAGTATAGAGTACTAACTGCGCTATCTTTCACAATAATTCGTTTGTGATTGACAAGAAGAGATTCCAGAGGCCTGATGATTCGCCTAAGATAACTCTCATCACCATGATTTTCATACAACCATTGAGCATCAAGAATATCATGCATTGTTACTAATCCATCTTTTTCTGACATTATACCAGAACGATTTCTTCTCAACTCTTGCATTTGGCAACCAGTACCAAGGAACAAACCAAGATGAACACAAATTGTTCTAATATATGAACCAGCTTCACAGCTAACTTTAAATACACCCATATTTCGTTCTTCATCATAATCTAGAAACCAACTATCATATACAGTTCTAACTCTTAATTGACGTTTCACTGCTGAAATTAAAGGAGGCCTTTGGAATAAAGCACCTCTTAATTTTTCAAGAGCCTGATAAATCTAGACAATTTTAAAAAGCGTTTGTTAGTTACAATTCAGTAATATAATTTTAAAGGGAAACTCAAATAAAATTAAAAGAATATTTATTTATACATAAATTACTTATATTGATTTAGAATTTTTACCTTTTTAACATTATCAACTGCAGAATGTAATTTAAAAACTGCCACATACTCTTTACCAGCAGATTGTTGTGATTTTGCTAAACGTGTTGCCCTGTCTATGCAAACAATTAAACAGCCTGATACTTTAGGATCTAAAGTACCAGAATGTCCTGTTTTTTGAACTTTTAAAATTCTTTTGATCCAAGCCACTACTTCATGTGATGATGGATTACAGGGTTTATCAAGATTTATACAACCAGACATTATATACTCTGACAATGTACGATGTAAAGGAGTAGATCCACAAGATAAAGGTGTAAAATGTTTTGTTCTAGTTAACATTTTATCAAAATTCTAAAAATAGAATTGTTTTAATAATGTATTGCAAAACTTAATTAATTATAAATATTTAGAAAGTACCTTAAATAATAATGGCCAATCTTTACAATCAAGTTTTTCACCACCACTAGAAGGTTCCATTTGACATTTCATTTTCGCTTGAATCTCACCAAGCGATTTATTTTTATTCTTTTTCTTTTCCTTTTCTGTAAATAAAATTTTACTAGATATTTAAGCTCATAACCTTAAAATTATATTTATCTTTACATAAAACACAATTTACAATTCTAAATGTAATATTCAATAATTAATTAAAAAAAATGAATAATTATACGTGCAATGCATATAATAGTTTATGATTTTATGATGTACTTCACGAAATTATTTTAATCGGAAAAACGTAGAAACCACGTGTTTACTATGCTTTACTTAACTTAGCAATCATAACAGAAAACTTTTATAATCAAAATTACTCATCACGTGAATAAAATATGTTTTATTAGTATAGTTATAAAATAATAATTTATATAATTCAATAATAATAAACAACTTTTAATTACCTATTTCAGCCATGATTAAAATTTTAAAAACACGTGCTACTTGCTATATAACAACGATAACGAATGGCGCGTGCTCTGGGCCGTGGCGCTGTCCCACCGGCATAACATAACCAGCATAACATAACTATGGAAGGTAGAAACGTGGTAGAGATAGAGATAATAGAGGGGAGATTGCCGATACCTGCTGATACCCATTGTTAGAGACTGCAAAGAGAATTTGAACCCCAGCGCCATGGCGGTAAACGTCGGTACTTGTTGGTTCCAGTTTTGCCGGAGCAGGCCGGAGGTTAGGTTGTTGATTTTTGTCCAGTAGACGTCGCTTTCTTAAAAAGTGACGTCTATATATGTCAAAAGAAAAAAAAACATTTCAAATATTTGTTCTGCGCAAGTTCAAAAACAGACGCAGACATCTCCCCCTGGAATTTCTGTTCGGGCCTCTCGGTTTTTGCATTACGTTGTCATCTGCGACTACTTGCAACTACTTGTGACTTTTGACTTGAGACTTGTATCAGCTTGCGACGTGCTTGCGATTTTTTTTTAAAGGGTAGAGATAACAGATAAGGATGTACCTGGTTATGAATTGTAAGGCGTGAGCATTTGAGCAGCCTTACGAGCTTACGATTGGTTTTTAAGATTTGATGGGTCGAGTATGGTTGCTGCTTGTTTGAGTTGTCGATTAATAAAAAAATACACACGCTTTGCTTTTTATTTTTTAAAAAATGAAATAACACAATTTCAATAATTTTTGTAAAATAATTTTTGAAAATTAATAATTACGCTTTTGAAATAATTTAAAAAAAAAATCAAAATTAATCAATTATTTGACATACATGGGGAATATAAAAACAATTCGCATTGGCCAATGTGGAATACCGAAATACATATCGTAAGTGCGATGGATCATCAGGCCATTCACGGCCCACGGCTCGGCAGGAGACACGTACTTTATATATTGCGCGGAAAGAAGATAAGTTTCTATTTTCTTATATACTTACTTTTTTCTCATTGAACTTTGGTTAGAATCCGGACGATATTTTTATTAAGGTCTTGTTAGAGAGGGATATAACAATAAAGCTTGTCTGGTCAATTTTTGTAACTATAATATATTACAAAACACTATCAATTTTACAGACGGGAGAATTAAATTTAATTTGAATTGAACGAAACAGTATTTTGGATCGTACATCAGTTTCCAAACGATTAAATGTTTCAAAAATTTGATGTAATTGATGATCTATTCAATCAGATGTATATACGTATATGCTTCAATTCTTTGCAACGAATGTCAAACAGTTTAAAATCACCCGAAATTGTACACCATTGATAAGGACTTTATGAATTAAATCGTTTTATATTATATTCCAAAATGAAACTTAATAGCTAAAGCCTTTTCAATAATATATATATATAATAATATATATTCAATAATATATATTATAATATAATATATATAAAATTTGAATCATTTCGCATCTATTCCGCTCCATTTTAATAGTTCCAAGTCGGTTCAAGACGTATACGCTTCAACGCGATGAACAATGAGCTATGGCCGTTTCAACCAAAAAAAAATCATCGGGGGCTTATTGAAAGCATATATGATTTTTAAAAAGCTCATAGTAAAATCAGATTGTATCTCTTTTAGATTTTTTAACGCATTATTTACGCATTATTTACCCCGTACTAGCATTCCGAACTTATAAAGGGCCTTTAAACGCATTTTCTCCTGTGAGATCAATATGAATATATGCAACAAGCTCATAATTTATACTTATATAAGTTAATACAAATAATCCTATATTTTAAAAAACACAGTATAATGAGTGAAAAAAAATTGCATTATTGCTATGATTTTTATTGTATTATTCTGCAGATTTATAATTTTCTATAGCATTATATTTATATGCAATAGAATAAATCATTATATTAAAAATAGAATAAAAAAGAGACTAGTAATTAATAATAAAATAATATACATGTATATATAAAATAATATATATATATATATATATATATATATATATATATATATATATATAAAACAATTGAATTGTACTTCTGTCGACTGCCCATATACAAATTAATGAATGTAACCAAGGACAGTCTGACTGTCATTATAATTTTAATTTAATTTTAATTTAATTTTTATTTTTAATTTTTATTTTTTATTTTATTTTTATTATTTTTTATTTTTATTTCTTATTTTTTATTTTTATTATTATTTTATTTTTATTTTTATTTTATTTTTATTTTATTTTATTTATTTTGGATGGAATTGATTGGACTGTAAGACCAATAAAAAAATATTTATTAATTTATATATATATATATATATATATATATATATATATATATATATATATATATATATATAATGTGTATATATATTTTTATGTATCTCATTATATATTGACACTATACATCTCAGTTTCCAAAACACGAGAAAGCGCGCAAGAGCTTCAATGCTATTCGTTCGGTCCCAAAGCGGAGGAACCAATCGTAAAAGATTTGACTTTGGTCAACTGTCCCTGATAAGGATATGACTAGGACAGATTGTGATATGATCTGAAATGATCATGATCACATAAACATGTAAATGATGTAACTATATGAGTAATATATTGGCAGACCGACTGTCAATTATGCATACTAAACCTATATGACGCGACCTGAGGGCTGAGCTGAGATGAGTATGCAAAGGTGCAAAGCACATGCGCGAAGTACGCTCGCGTTGGGCATAGATATGTAATTAATAAAGAGAGTAACTGGAGGAGCGAAAGCAGGCGAAAGATGAGCGGGCCCGAACCGTGGATCGGATGTTAGCTGATTGGTGGCAGCTGGTGGCTGGCGGACAATGACGTATGACGCAAAAGAGGACTAAACTGAGTAAATATCAAACTATGACCAAATCTTGCATCCTTGTTTCTAGGTTGCGCATGCGCAGATCAACAGAAATGGTACCCATGTGATTATATATATCACAGTACATTTATGTATATGATTATATATATATATATATATATATATATATATATATATATATATATATATCAGTATATTTGTGCACATGCGCGGATTCGACAGGAATAGAAGTTATGGCAGGTTACGGACCATATGTGGCCCCCTATTTGCGTGTTCCTCTGATTGCCAGTGATTGCTCGGGCCGGTCATACACAGCCATCATGCAAACTGATGATTGGACTAACTCTAGTCTCTATTCTTAATACCTCTATGGCATAGGGTTACCTCTCTATTCAGTGCTACACTGACAGAATATACGAAAAATTACAAAATATTCAATTGAAGTAACCTATATTTATAAAAAATAGAAATAAGTATCGTTAAATTTAAAAGAAGTTTTCTGAAGATCTTCGAAAAATATTTTACGAAGGCTCAACTCGAAGCTTATTGTACAATTATGATATGATGTTTCTGTAATATTTTGGTTATAATTACAAAATGAGTGAAGTTATCTGTATATCTTCCTCAGATGACGAAGAAAATATAAAAAAGGTGAGAAAATATACATATTTTATATTTATTTATATATAGTTTTAATAATTATTTTGTAAAAGAAATTTAATTTAATTTTTAATCCATCTTTTCAAGGTATCTTTTCATAACCTATTACACTTTGTTTTTTTTATTTTACATATAGGTAGTTTAAACACATTTAAAACTAATATAGTGAATTTAAATTTTTTATTTTCAGACCAAAAAAAATTTAACCAAAACTTTAGAGTCTAAAGAACCTAAGGCAAAGAAAAGAAAAGAATTAATTACACTATCTGAAGATGTTAAAGTTAAAAAATCTAAACTTGATGCAAATAAATCAAAATATACAAATAATGATTTATCTCATAGTTTAAATAGTTCTAAAAGTAGCCATAGTAGCAAAACTACTACTGCAATAAATCTGTTAGAAAAACCAGGATCTTCTAAGCGGATTAATGGAGTTGAGAATAATTTGTTAAATGTAAATAATGTTAAAAAATCTGTAAATTCATCGGTTTGTATGCCTAGCACATCTAAACAACCATCACCAGTGAGAAAAGTTATTAAGCCAAAATTAATAGTTAGAGAAAAAGTGCCAATACCAGACCCTTTGGAGAATGTATTTGACAATTTTATACAAGTTTGCAAAAAAAAGAAAAATGACGCAGTGACAAATAAAATTTTAGAGAAACTAAGGAGGCGGTATAATAAATTGAATCCAATTGATAGAGATAGTGAAGAGCTAAGACTATTTCTTAGTGGAAGTCTCCAAAAATTATTAAATAATACCAACAGATTCTATTCTTTTATACAAGAAGTTCAAGATGAAATTAAGCGACGTATAAAAATACCAAAAACAGCAAGTCCTGAAAAGAAAGAATCTAAAGTTCAAAATGAACAATCTAATCAGAAAACAGAACAAGTAGAAGTTATTCAAGAAGATGAAATAGATGGAATTCAAGAGGATGATAAAACACTGTCAGAGGATACTTTAAGAAAAGTTAGGAAGTTAGAAAAAGCAATACAACAATGTAAAAAAAGAATTGAAGAATTGGAAAACCAAGAAGTTAATTTTGATGACGAAGAAGATTCTTCCTACTTACAGGAAGATAGGTATAAAAGAAAATTAGTTGAATTATGTAATGCATTAGCTCAAATAATGGGAGATAAAATGTTAAAACGAGAGATATATAAAAAACAATTAAGACGCTCAGATATTTCTGAAGAAATGACAGGTATATCGTCAGTAGATAATGCTATTATTAATTTTATTAATTCTGGTATAAAGAAAGTTAATCGCCTTAAGCATATTAAAAATCCATCTGCTATTGCTGATTTTTTACGTGTACCTGATTATCCTGACATTTTACTATGTATTTCTAAATGTAATGATGAAAAAGACCTTGGTTTAACTAAGAAGAAGATAGAACAATTATGTGAGTATAAACAACATTTTTTTGTCTAATATTGTTTTTTAATCAAATCTATATATCTTTTCATTGAACAACTATTAGGTTACACTATATTAAAAATTTTTAATAAATAATTCATTATCATTAGTAGTTAATGTAATTAAGCATTAGTTTTATTAATAATTTTATTTTTATGTAATAGTGGAACTCCACTTTATATAAAGAATATAATATTTAAAATTCACAATAAGCTAATTTTTTGTGTAAGCTTAAAAATTTTAAACTAATTCAAAAGTAATATAACACCATAACATTTTTTATTAATATTAAATAATATTGATCTACGTTAAGATTACAAAAATGTTTTGTTAAAATATATTTTACAATATTATTTTTCTGTTTTTTTGTAAGATACTATAATTATTCAGGAACTACTAACTGTTAATTAATAAATTTGAATTTTATTAGTGGACATTAAATATTAATTATTTAAACTTTTGTCTTAAGTAATGAATGTAAATATACTTTTTATTTAGCACGAATTGCTTTTAAGTCAATTGGGCGTCATTTGAAGAAACAAAGAATAAAGGAGAGTGAAGAATTTTTGTCATCTTTAGATGCTACAACTGAAGAAGATCCTGCTAAGAAAAATAAACAACTGCAGGAAAAACTCCAAAAGAATAAAAAAGAAGGTGATCAGAAATTAAATGAAATATTCAAAAAATTTGTTGATAAACAGGAAGGCCTTTCTGAAAAGGATTTGATAAATGAATTAAAAACTAACTCTCAAAGTGAAGAAGGAACTGAAGATGAAAAAACTGAAATAAATGAAGAAGATAGAAAGGAACATTTGATAAAACAAATACCTACACGTGATCAAAGTGATGAAGAAACAGAAACTAATGAAGTTATAAATCTTGTACAAAGCGAAGAAAAAGCTAATGATATGAATGCTAAAACAGATGAAGAAATTAAAAAAGTTCAATGTACAAATATTGAGAAGAATTTTGAAGAAGAGAAAAAAGAAATTGAGAATGTTAATAATGATCGAAAAGTGAAAAAAAATTTACTAGCAAAAAATATACAAATCAAGGAAATAAAAGTAATTGTTAATAAATTACAACATAATGACATAGTGAAGAGTGAAAATAACAATCGTGAGTTATGTGAACAAAAAGAAAGTAGTGAATTTCATGAAGATGAAAAAGCTTCCATTGATTCAAATATAAATAGTATAAATAGTGTTTCCAAAAATAGTGATATAAACGTTTTATCTGTAGATAAAGATGATGAAATTCAAATTTTTAACAATGCTGATGAAAAAGATACCAATGATAAATTAGCTCAGAGTAATTTAAATACAAAATCAATAGATAATTATGAAAATTTAGTAAGTGATATTATTTGTACATTAAAAGGAAATTTAGCAAAAAATATTTGTGTAAACAATGATAATATGATTGAGGATTTAACAAATGATGATAGTAATGATTCCTCAACATCAAAAAAAAACTGTTCAGATAAAAATATTAAGAATAAAGATCTAATTGAGATAGTTACCCAAAATAGTAACAGCTTTTCCAATTTTACTACTAATACAAATCAAAAGAAAATTAATTCGAATGAAAAAAACTTCAAAAATACTAACAGTTGTAATAATAATAAGCTTTCTGAAACAGAAGCCATTATAGAAAAAACTCAATCTAAAAATAATGAATGCTCCAAAAATACGTTATCAATACCACAAACGGAAATTTCTGAAATTATAACTATTGACAGTTTTAGTCCTTCAAATGCAAGTGATACAGAAGATTTCAATAAAGATAGAAGTAAAAAAAGTATATCGAATACAAAAGAAACTTATCCAGTTATAGAATCTGTTGAAATAATAGAAATTTCAGAGTCCAGTAAAAATTCTTCGATAGATACAGTTTGCATTGACACTGATAAGGATAGTGAAGGTAAAAAAATTATGATTTAAGTTTTCTATAACAATTACAAATATTTTTAAATGATAGTAAGTTTAAATTATTTAATGCATAATAGAAATTTATCCATATTATTAAATAATATTTTTGTAAACTATAATATTGTGTGCAATAACTAAAGGAAAACTTAATGTGATTGGGGCTTTAAAAGTTGATTTATGAATTTGTTTCAGAAGTGAATGAAAAATTATCCAACAAAGGAAATGAAAATAAAACAGCTTCTTCAGAAATACATCCATTTATAAAAGTATGTTCTTTTGCTAAACCACCAGATTCTTGGAAAGATTCTTTATCACCAGAAAAAATTAAGCAAGATACACAAAGTCCAAAGCAAACAGTATTGAAAACTATATCGAAACCTGTGTTTGTTGATTTAACTTTGCCTTCAACAAGCAAACAATGTATTAATTCTTCAGATATTAAAAGAGTTATACCACTCAATAAAATGGTGGTGAAAAAAGTTATAAATAATGCTAATTCGATTGAAAAAACTTTACCAAGTATACAAAGAACAGGGCAACCAAATGTAATTACAATACCGAAAAGTAATTTCGACCAAAGACCAAATTCAGTTTCACCAAACAATATTAGGACTCCCTATACGATAACCATACAAAGGTCTGAAAAAAGTTCGAATTAAATATTAATTATTGAACGATTTTTTGAAAAAATAGGTATTATATACATGTGATTATCCTATTTTATTATAGGTTAATGTTAAATATAAAAAAAATCTTATTTTTTCTTTGAAATTAAAGTTTAATTGTTCTTTTAATTCATACATTTTATATTATTTATTACTATTTTTGACAAAAGAAATTCGCTTTTTGTAAGATTTTCTACAATATCAAAATGGTCAATGTTTTCTCTCAGCATTAAAAATTCGACATTATCAACGAATTTTGTAAGCCTCTGAAAAGAATATAAGATTTACTAATATTGCCAAGCAATAATAAAAAATTAAACTTACACGAACATAACGTCGGGACTCTTCAATAAATATAGGGGAATCACATTCTCCAACTGTTACAATGATTTTTAAATTATGCACTGTCGCCAGATTTTTCAATTCGTTATCCGATGTGCTAAGTGGTGCGAATGTATACGAATTTATTTCATTCCTACAAGATTAACTTTATTTTTAAATATAACTGTGTATATAATTTACAATATATATTGTAAATAAAAGTATTAAAATAATAATATCTATATGTAAATTTTTAGAATATTATAAAACGAAATATTTTTTAATATTACTTAAAAAAGAATGTATTATTAATGATAAGAAGAGTTTGTTGTTTAAAACAAGTATATATACATACACATAAAAATTTTTTGTTCAAGATGTTACTGTTGCATTTAAAATGTGGTTTTGTTAATACTGAAGCAATTGGTATAGAAGTATTCGAATTAAAAAAAATTAATCGATGTAGTGCTTAATTTTTAGTTGAAAAACTTTATATATGTATATAGACACTTTTGTTTAACTCATGCTTCAAATGTATGAATCTAGAAAGCTCTTCAATCATTAATATTTATTGTATAGTTATATATATTCTTAAACAAAGTGTAAAAATGAATAGTGTATCAACAATTTATAAAAAACGAAAGCGTCTGTAAAATAATTTTGTAATTTTATACATATGCGTACTGTAGAATTAATAAGTCAATAGCATGAAAAAATGTAATGTAAGTATGATTTAGCTCAAATGTATAAAACGTACGTGGTCAGTTTTAATGCCTCATTAATGCTCGTACTCAATAAAGGCTTGAGTGCATAAATGCCACTGATAAGGATGAGACCCTTAAGCAGATCTTGATAGCCGTGCCTTGTCATCAGTTCAAGCCAATTATCGTGCAGTAGGCTCGCTGCCAGGTGTGCTCCAGCACTGTGACCACATATCCACACACCCCTGTAAGTGTGATAAGTTCATTAATAATGACAGTGCAGATATTCTGTCTCTATGCAAATAGTCAATTTGCTATCATTGTAAAACTGTATAATAATGTAAATTTATGTAAGCGTAAAGTCCTGTATTCTACAAGAAAAACCGATTTGAGCTTTATATGCTACGAGAGAATCGAATAGATTTGTAACAATTAATCAGAAGCATTATATTCATGTTAATAATATTGATAATAATAATAAATATTTCTGTTAATTTTTCAAAATAATATTGTAAACTTTATTTCAACGTATGAAAAAGATTCGTACAGTTGAATTCAAAATACATCGTTTTATTAAATTGCAGGAGTAAAAAAACTATTTTTTAATTATTGCATTATATTTTAATATCTTCAAGGAAAAAGTAGAATTACGTTTCTATTATGTACAATCGTAGTTTTATGAAAATATGTAAATCCTTAAATGTTAGATTTATACTTAACTTACTTGGATTTCGATGTATGCGCTAGAGCTAAAATTTTTTGAACAACGGTTTTTATTTGTTGCACTATGACGGTTAATTTCACTGAAATTAAAATTTATGCGTTATACGTGAATTCCAAAGTAAGATCTGTAAAAATTCACTGTAAAAAGTTAGTTTTAATAAAAATTTAATTAAAAATAACATGTATATTGTAATTCTTTCATAAAACATCTACACTAAAATACAAAAACTTTTTGTCAAAAAACAAAAAAAAAAAATAAATAAATACATAAATAAATAAAAAGTACAAAACGAAAAATAAACCAATCTATGGTTTTAATAATACAAGTCATACCAATTGGGCAGAGATCGTAGCCAATCACAGCAACCTTAATGCCATTGGCTACGAAATTTGGCACTGCGAAACCTGATAAGTCTTTACTAAACTCTTGCCAGTATCCTCCGTGAATGAAGATTAAAATAGGTGCATCTCAAATAAATTAGAAAAAAATAATGGAAGATACTTCAGCTAAGTATTGTTAATTAGTAAAAAATTAATTTATCATGGTTACCTTCTGGAAGATTTGTACCGTAAATATCGTACTTAGTCCGCTCAGAAGAACCGTAAGGAATATCGAGCTGATGCTGTATAGAATTACGGACTGTTTGCGTTACTAAAATTGTATTAAAAAAAAAATTATAATAACACATTTTTATAAAAACTTTTTTATAGTCTATTTATTTGTTGTCCATCTTACTTTCTGAGCAAAATTTCATGTAATTTTCAATTAATTCAATATGATCATATCTTTTACTCCAGTGACTTGGTAAGTAATTTATTTCTTCCTTCTATAATAATTATTACTTATTTTTATTATAACGAAAAATTTAAGTTTGCATTTTTTTTCATATATTTATATTTACATACGTACTGTGAGAGACATTTCAGCTTTTAGAACGACGTGGAGAGAAAACCCTTATTTTTAAAGACGGTGCTACCTGATATTCAAAGAATTTTATGGATCAAAGATCTACTTGGTTTGGGTAGTGTAAATTTGCGAAAGAAAAAAAAAATTTTTTATTTTCCGATCTTGTGCGACTTTAACATTGCATGTAAATATTTTTGTAATAAGTTAGGCACATAGCTATGCAAAATTCATAACAAACATAACATAAATATGATATATATACTTTCAACTGCAAAAGTGTAATTGTAATTTATTTAAATCTTAATAAAATATACGTAGATTATATGCCTAACTATGCCTAACTTACTACAAAAATAGTTATAGACAGTTTTAAAGTTATGCCATATATGTGAATACTTGACAATACCAAATAATGAATATTTACCAAAATAAATAAAAAATATAATTTTTCGGGAATTTTTCTGGCAAAATTTACCCCACCCAAAGATCTACTTCTGCTTAATAGAAATATTTTATTATGACGTCAAGATTGTAGTCCTTCCTTAAAAAATAATTGCACAATTTAATTTACTTAGCAGTCATATCTACGTGAGTATGTACATTCTACAAATATAATATATATATATATATATATATATATATATATATATATATATATATATATATATACTGCTACTATTGATAAATGTATGGAAATGTATATTTACAAATGAATGTTGTTACATTGAGGAATTTAAAAATATAACAACTATTACTTTATGAAAAATGAAAGGTTTAATACGTCAATATAGTATTTAATGTAAGATAAAATATTTATTAAAAATAATCAAAATAATTGTCTCAAGAGTAAATTTCAATTTTAATTACAGATAAAATGGTCGAAACTTTGAAAAATCCAAAACACCAGGGAATTTTAATAAAAATTCTTGAAAAGAATATTTCATTTATATTCAATTAGAGTTATTAACGTTTGAATAAAAATATCTGGTTCAATATTTATACTGAAAAAGATAGATTTATCTGATATTGGAACTACAAGCCCAAAGCTTCTTGATAACACGTTGCATAAAAGCTTTATCAATAAATTTGTTGTTCTTATTCTGAAAGAAATTAAATTAAATTAAGTTTATGTATCATAAAAAACACTATCCTACACACATCTTGAAATTATGTTTTTGAATGTTATTCAAATATTATATTGTAATAATTATATAGTTTAAAAACGTAGAACGATTTAATAAATTATAAAAAAAATTATATAAACTTATATATATATATATATATATATATATATATATATATATATATATATATACGAATTATCTATCACTTTTCAGTATTAGTTATACTTG
Organism: Sycobia sp. Sy_11; assembly: GCA_018907035.1. Taxonomy (NCBI): domain Eukaryota; kingdom Metazoa; phylum Arthropoda; class Insecta; order Hymenoptera; family Epichrysomallidae; genus Sycobia; species Sycobia sp. Sy_11. Next base: position 1,593,931 of record JACCIC010000025.1, read on the forward strand.
GATTATTAATTAAAATAAACATTTATGTGTAAAATCAAAAATTGAAATAGAAAATTTCAAGAATTTATATATTAACAAAGCAGATATATATATATGCATATATATATATATATATATATATATATATATATATATATATATATATATGCATATGCATTTAAAGATCAAAATTCATTAGTAGATAACAACTAATATTGAGTTGACCCGCAGAGATGAGCCGCGATCAAGTTATGGATAAATTTAAGCATGTTGCGTAAATATTTAATACTTATGTATAAATAGTGTGGCATTCGACCTGGAACTGCTCGGTATACTCACTTATTGCGCGCCGGTATAATTGTCAGCGCGATAAAGTCAACTGACGTATGTGCCACTGCAGCAGTATGCACTATAAGTATATTTCTATACCGCAGGCCTCGATTTCTGTATCCCACCCCCGAGACCGTAACAGTTCCGAGCCTTTCTATACAAAACCGGACTTTTATGGCTGCCGTTACAGGACACGGGCTCGGTCTGCGCTGCACTATAGTCAAAGTGAAATGAAATTCGCACGACACTAAATATAATTTTATGTCGCAGAGGCCGTGTCGCTGGCGCGCCCGCGTCTCCTCTTTTAAAATAATGCAAATTCGAGCATCGGTCGATATACACGCGCGCACATTTTGCCACGAGCCGGGCTGGATGACGCGCATTAGCGCGCGGGAGGCAATGGCTCGCGAGCTGACTTGATGCCACTTTTTCTCCCTGCTCATCTGCTTGGAGAATGCGTGCACTACGTGTTATATAATCAACCTGTATACACATGCGGATATGGAGGCTAATGCTAGTCTTTGCAACGAAGTCGATGACGCGAAATTTCACGACAAGCATAAGTCAGCCGATAAAATGGTTAACTTACAATAGATAATCCGTTAAATGGATAATTTCGGATTTGGAGAACTGCAAAATCTAATCCGATCTTTACAAATACATATATTAAGAACAGAAAATTTTGGTGTTAAGTATTGAAATATAGAAATCGAGAATATCTGCATTATTAATTAATTTATCCATATAAAGCAAAACTATAATTTGTTAATCAAATTAATGAAGGCAACAACTCTTTTAAAATTATCGTAAATTTTCAATTTCATTACGCGAACATCTAATTATATTTCATGCTTTTATTGTATAATTATTAAAATGTACAAATAATACTATAGTACTTTAGTTACTGCTATTATAATTAATATTATTTATTGTATAATTATAAAGTTTACGAAAAGATGCTTAGGTATAACTATTTCTTGAAAAGTATAATTTTTTATTTTATTAGGACTCCTTTTTCTTAATATAGGAGCCTGATGTGTGACTTTTCTTATCGACCGTCCAATATCTTGATTTTCTAAGCCTTCAAGTCACTCATCGAATGTAAAATTCTGATTCCGATCTGAAACTGATGTGGATTTGATATTTTCCTCGTCGTTGACAGGAACACTCTATTCCATTGGCGTAATCGTGCTGTTCTGTGCATTTTTTACGTTTTCGACTCGAGGCAATGGAAAATTTTTATCCATTATTTTAGACCTAGAGTCATAATTTCTAGATCTCTTATATAATTCAGACGATTGGTAAAAGTTCCCATGCGAACGTATTAAGTGAATCCTCTCGGTTTGATTTTCACTCACGATACCTTCCAAATCTTCGCATTTGACCTCCAACCGTCTAAAGCTTCTACATCAACTAAACGAACACCTAAATTAGACAGCAAAGTGGCAAAGTAGTTCTTCGAAAACTATATGGCCAGTATATGGATCAGCATCAGGTACATTTAAACACAGTGCAATACACTTCACTAATTTTGCTTTTTCCCATAACTCGGCGAACACATATTCCTTTATGAAATACAATAAAAAATTTATTTGCATCTATAGAAGCTGGTCTAAGTACATCATATACTTCTTCGAAACTCAAGAAAAAAATAATCCAATAATGAATCGACGAGAATAATAGTTTTTGATGTCAACTACTGAAGCAATATATTTGGTACTCGTATCTTTCACATCGTTAAAAGAAATACTGCAGAATTCCTGACATCTCAACATTCCGCAAATTCCAAAAATCAATCTTAGCCGATTCAATCTATAATAAGAAAAAGATATTTTAATTAAATCAATATTTGTATTACGTCAATTAATGTATCAAATATAATTAAAATACCCGTATTGTTCAATATAAACGATCATCACTAGATTCTAAAAACTGTTTATTTTGAGACCGGGAAAACTTTTACCTTTTTTGTTTATAACCTTTGCTGATTTCAAAAACATTTAATTTTTCATACGCATTTATCCTAATAGCGTGTTTTATTTCCAATTCTCTTTGAGGCTGATGGTTCATTAAAATGTACTATCGAAATATTTGCAATAATTGCATTAGCATGGTTACAATAATTCCATTTCAAAAAAGTGAAATAAATATATTCGTACAATATTGTCTAGGATTTTTTGTTAACAAATTATGATAGAGTAGCTGTGTTTCAGTCTCGAAAATTTCTTAATATTGCTGCTTCTTTATTTTCATCCAAAATCGAATCGTTTTGATGGAATAGTTTAACATTATAAAAACTTAGAGACTATTATATAAAACTTATACCTCCAATATATTTACGTTAACGGTTATTTTTTACATAAGTGCTTGAAAGTACAGATGTGCAAATAGCACGTAGAAGAAGATTTTATATTAAACGAAAATAAAATAGCGACGAATGCTAAGAATTCGTCGGGCGCCAATGTTTTTTTGATTCTGCACATCGCGCGAAAAAGTCAACTAAAATAAAGAATATTATGTTAATGTGGCCATTGCTCCTTAATATTAATTTTTTTTTTTTTTAATGAAAATAGTGGATTTATATTCACTTTCCAATTTTATATAGATTCAGCCAATTCTACTATTATTCGTAAATATTATTCATAAAGAATTCTTAGTTGTATGAAATTTCATCAGATCATTGCAAGTAAATATCATCGCAATAATAAACCGATCTAATTATTAAGTCTCGTGCTGCAGTCGCAACTGTAAACAATAAATTCTTACCTATAAGAAATTTTAGACGTATAATTTTTACAGTAGGAGATGTATTAAATTAGAAACCCTTTTATACGCTAATCTATATGCTGACAGGAGTTTTGCTTTGTAGATAATAATAACAAAAAAAAATTAATTAATAGAACGACGGTTAAAGTGAAATAAATTACAATCAATCAGACAAGAAGGCGCATACTCAATTTCAAATATTATTTACATCTACCTGCTTAAAATTATAATAGCATCTAATACATAGCATAGAAAAATCGAATATAGAAAGATGGTTTGTCGCCTAGTATGTCGCTTTAGCAAATAGTAATATCTGTTAAATCATTCATTCATATTACACACTATACCTTATGTTTCATTTGTCGCGCCGATAACACCGAGCACGCGTAATTTTTGACAATCCGCTAGTGCTTCTTACAGTTCTGAGCCCGAGATATGTTCTTTGATAATACACTTATTAACAGCTTTACGCTCTTCTGTTATCGGAAAGGTGAGAATCTTTACGTGTATACTTTGGATACCTGGTTAGCAGTAGTTTCATAATGAAATATCGTCTACTGTCGCTCACGCTGGGCCGATCCTTCTATATACTTTTTGTAAATGTTGACGCTTTATGTCATAGGGGCTTGCCTCCAAAACTGGTCTAGATATGATATTATAGGAATTTCCCACGTTTTTGTCGAGTGATGCATTATGTATATACAGATACAAAATAATACTATCTAATACGCGTATAATATATAATTTTTCTTCTGCCTGTATATAGTTATATACGATTAAAGTTAATATCACGTGAATTCTATTTCAGAGAACAGTTTGTAATTCTGTATTTATTTCAAAAAGTCTTTTATCTTAATATTTTTTACAACCATCAATTAGTTTTTGATTTGAAGCATATATCGTTAATATCTGTATTATAAAGATATTGATTATTGATGCATTTTAATTTTCAAATAGTTTCTTTAAAAGCGATATTAAATACGATTTTTACACATTGAACGAAGACTCTATATAGATTGGAAAGAATATTTGATTTTATATGTGTGAATTAATCAAAATTACTATGAGTATATCTGACACATTACTTGAAATTACGGTAGCAGTGAATTACTTTTGAGCCGTATTATTCGGCCTGCTCAATTATTATTAAATTACTTTCAATTCATTGAAATAAATGTCCTACTATTCTGAACTGCATATTATATACGAAGAATTTACAAAGAAGCGCGCAATTCAAACGCGCAAAATTCTTTGCCCCGAAGAACGGTACTTCGAACTTCTTCTAACTATTTTACTTGATTTTACATAACGGGTCCATTTCATAGAAGAGGAAGCAGGTATAAATGTCATGCGTGACTTTTGGAAAAAAGCCACAAGAGGGGGGCAATTAATTTTTTACCCAATTAAGCTGTCTCCGTCGGTTTACTCTGCCGAGTTCTCGTCCGGCTCGGGAAGGGAAGAGAATAAAAAAAAAAGGACGAATCGGGCCAATTTTCCAATCCCACCGATCGAATCCCATTTACGAAACATCGCATCTTCATATTGGAAAAAGACCGGGAGGCCTGAGGGGGGAGGGAGAGAGAGAGAGAGAGAGAGAGAGAGAGAGAGGAGTCTAGGGGAAGCCGCGCGTTGAGAACCCGCGGTGGAGATCGCACCCACCCCCTCGACGCCCTCTGCGGAATACCTGCGCGCGGGCGCCGACCGCGGGCTCCGCTCGCTTTCAAACCAGAAAAACCGGACCCTCGTCCCGTGTGTGCGCGCGCGCGCGCGCGTTCACCTCCCCCGCATTCGCGCGCCGCGCTCGGGGTATTCCGTTCTCTCTCTCTCTCTCTCTCTCTCTCTCTCTCTCTCGGCCCCTCGCGACTCCGACGGTGCGTTCTTCGTTCGCCGAGGTGCGCGCTCGGCAAAAGGAGGCTCCGCGAGACCCACGGGTTGCAGGGCTGCGCATAGCCGAAACGATTGCGCGCGCGTGTGTGTATATATATATATATATATATACACACGTGCTTGTATGCGCGCGCGCGCGCGCGCACACACACACACAACGGTGCGCAAGCCGCAGCAAGTATAACCTCGTAGAGCCGACGGGTTACGGGGCTCTCTCCTCGCGATCGTCGTGCGAGTCTTGCGGCGACACCGCGGGGCGCGGGCGGATCCCTACCTTTCTTTCTCTTTCCTTTCATCTTTATTTCTTCTCTCTTTTTATTTCTCGCTCTCTCTTTATTTATTTTTTTTTTTCGTTTTGCCTTACCTCTCACGCGAGCGGTCCGTTTGAGCAGATCCTATAACATTGCTCGGTCGCGCGGTCGGCAGACTTCATTGTGAGCCGCAGCGGCGGTGTGGAGAAACAATGGGCGAAAGGGGAGAGAAGGGGTTTGCCGGTACAAACACACACACGCACACACATACACACACACAGACCGAGAGAGAGAAAGTAGATTGATGGATCGAACTGGTCGAACAACTATATGGGCTTGGCGCGATCAGGTTCTGGTATTGTACATAGGCGGAGGCGAAGAAAGGGTTAAAGGAATAATTTGTATCATAGGGAGGCATCTCGTGTACAATAACGGATGCGCTGTATAAATGACGTCGCGTGGGATAAAATTAGTCGCCGCTTCTTCCTAGAACGGGCGAGCTCGCGCTCGAGCTCGCGGGACTCTCGTTGCGATGCACATTTTTCGAATGTGGGGACGATCGGTACACGGATCGGTATACGGATCGGTATGGAGGCGTGTCTGCGCGCGCACGTAGAACGAGATCGAGACGTCGGATCGAATGGTACGTTAGCGCGTGCATTCGGCGCCGCTCGCACTCCTTCGCCTCCTCGAGCGGTGTATTTTCATTCCGATTAAGCGACTGCAGCAGCAGCAGCAGCAGCAGCAGCAGCAGCATCGTTTATTGCGTCTAAGTTGTGCGCGGTAATGGACGCGCGCCGCGACAAGGATTAAAATGATTAATCGTTCGATTTTTGGCCGCTGTAACGGGAAAGGGATATAAAATTGTCACGGGTACAAAGCGATCGTTTATCCATCCAAAGGACAAAGCGAGGCGTTCATCGTTCTTTTAAAATTTTTCTACGGGGCGGCCGCCACGGGAGGACGCGCGCGACAAATGCCGGCGTCGAATGCCGAGGCGAACGCAACCGTCGTCCACGCATATATAAGTCATCGTTCTAATGACGTGGACTAAGAAGGAGCCCGTTCTTATCTGCAGTTAGGGGCGGCGCGGCGGCCCGGGAGACGCGGGAGCCGGCGCAAGGCACGAAAGCGGTTCTCCGGCTTCGCCTCTTCGTCCTCTCTTTATAACGTGGCTTGCCTGACCTGGGCTTATATATATATATATATATATATATATATATATATATATATATATATGTATGTATGTATGTATGTATGTATATATACAAGGCGCAAGGCAGGAGCCGCGGCATCCGGCTACCGCCGTACGCTTCCAGAGGCTCAAACCTGCTCGAACGTGTATATATATGCGCGCAGGTGACAAAAGCCCCGGGCGCTGACTACTCCCTTTCCTCTCTTGCCGGCCCTGGACCCCCCTACCTCTGGCCGTGCGCGCATCTGACGCTGGACCGCGTCGAGGAAGAAAAATAGGGTAGAACGGGCGGTGGGGGGGGGGCATACGCATTCTTCTCGTTCGTATATAGCGTATCACACCCTCGATCATACCTATAAGGAGTCCCTAATGAAGCAATCTCGGTCGAAGAACAACGGGTGGGGCTGGAAGGGGGAGGGGGCAGGTTGTGTATATAGCTCCGGGCCCACGTCTGCCCCGACGCTGCGCGCGGAAACGCGCCTCGTCTCCTCTGTAATCTCGCTTCCACGGGGGCGTGTGATTTTTTCTCCGGCTGGTTAGGGGCCAGGGACTTGTCCCTTTTATCCCGGGGCTCCAAGCTCCGCAATTTAAAATAACTGATTTTCGAGGCTCCCGATGGCAGCACATTATATATATATATATATATATATATATATATATATATATACACATCTAGAGAGAGAGAGAGAGAGAGAGAGAGAGAAATAGTGTGTTTAGAATGACGAGGAACTTTCGGTTCGTTAATAGACCCGATGGATCTTATAATTCCGTATTAACGAGGTACCTAAACGAGAAACGGAAGGTATTTTGGGGATGCCCTTCGTCAGCTGAACGATAGCGATCGCGTTCACGTTCATTTTCCGTTTCATCCTCGTTCACCGATTGAAAATTCATTTCCATCGAAGTATTTTCCGACTTTTACTTAAATTTTCATCGAAACGAAATCTCACGGAGAAAGCAAAAAAATTACTCCTCGCCTAGTTTCTTTTACTATATGCGCATATTTATTTTATAATTAATTTACGTGCAAAGCTTGAAATACAACGTCGAACTGCGAGAGCTCGGCAATCGCGCTTCATGATGACGCCATCGATAAAACACGGGCTATAAGTCGAAGCACCTCGATAAAGCGTTAATAATTCGTTTAAATTCGTTGAAACAAAGATTAATGTAAATCTATAGTCACGAACTGTTTAGCGTTCAATACGGGGACGTAAATTGTTACCGATGCTGTGAAATAATTTTCACCTGACCAATACCGGTCCACCATTGTGATAAAGTTTGTTAAACTTTGACAAAGTCTAGAACTGTCCCGTATAACAAAGTCTAGCTTTTCACAAAATCGGATAAACTTTGGCGTTGTGCATGGCAGTTTTTAACAAAGTTTCTTTACAAAATTTTATAAAAATGAAAATAACATTTCCTAGATATTATATGTAAGTAAGATTTGAACGGTCTTTGTCGGATACTCTCAAAAATATCGTCGGCCTTAGTAAGATATGATTGAAATTTCCCTATAGTTGTTAGACATTGTCAGAGTTTTCGAAGTTTTACAGTGTTTGACCAATTTTGCCAAAGGCTGCCTATAATCTTTAGCCGTTCGGCGGTATTGTCAAAACTTTATTCGAACTTTTGTCGCTCAAAACTGTGCCGGATTCAAAGTTTTTAGAATCTTCATTAAGCACCCCGATGTTTGACAATGTTTGATAAAAAGAAATTAGTTTCTGCTCGCAAATATGATCAGACCGTGCAAAACTTTGACTGACGTCTAAGTATTCCAATTTTGCCATTTGCACAATGATCGATAAGGTCCAAGAAAATCTGTCTCCCTCGCAGATGGATTATTATAGTTTCGTTATATAGTACAATATACGTATTCCTGGGAGCTGTCGTGCAAAAAACACCCGTTCGGATCGTTTATTGAGCACTGCTTGTATGTACTTATATGCGGCTCTAACGAATTGTATGAATTCCGGGCCGGTTAACACTCGGAACATGAAAGTATAGCGTATAGCATAAAGTATTTCATTATACCATACAATATAAACACGGATGCAAATATTAAAAATATAGTTATTAAGCCTAGCGCTTCCGATGTTTCGGGGGTTACGTTCGTATATAGGCACGTATTATTATCTTCATAATCGCGCAAAGAGAAGCCTCTATGTTATTTCGTCGGGACCGGTGTCAAAGCCACCTATAGATATATCTATATACATATACAGGATACGCAGGCGCGAGGGGAAAAAAGCGCGCGCGCGCGCGCGCGTGAAAGTGTTGCACGGCTCGTCGGCTCCCCTATCGCGACCCGGCCGGAGCGCGGAGAGGCGGCGGCAGAGGCGGCGGAGGCCAAGGGCACCGACGCGAATTTTTATTGCCGAGGCCGTCATTACGCGCAGTCGTGCCGCGGCGCGCGGCCGGGCTCGCGAGGGCGAAGGGGAGGGCCGGACGGCGACGACGGCGACGACGAGGGGCTTACAGGTCCGGCGCGGCTCGCGGGCTGCGCGTCCAATTCCGCAAGGTCAACTTCGTTACAGGCGCGTTATACGTGCGTAATAATATCTCCGGTTGCGAGGGTCCGGGGTTTCGCGTTTCGCGCGCGCTATATTATATATATATATATATATACATCTGTACCTGTACGTTTTCAGAAATGCATCGGAACGAGCGTACCCAGAAACTAAAGGAGCTGTGGGAAAAATTATATATGTATATATAGTTGGCGATAAGGGAGTGGACTACTGGAACTGCAGTCGGCAGACGCTGCAAGAATTTTGCTTAAAATATGCATCTTATATGTATGATTAAGGAATAATCTTGCTGAGTTAAAAGCATTTAAATTAATGTAAAAAACATGTCAAACTATAATAGTGATGTTATACTATAAATTCGTGTATTTTATATAGCCAAATTCTCCGAATAAGTTAAAAGTAGGATTTATTGATGATACTAATTCTTGTGACTTAATTAAAAAGATTTAGATAGAATTATCAATTTCAAGTTTGTCGGTAAGAATTGTAAAATTGTTCTAAATCTTACTCTAAAAATTTATTATAAAATCAATTCAACTTTTTTTACACGAGTATGTAAAAATATCATTGTTATGGATTTTTAAATTGAAATAAACATGGTTTTTGAAAGAGACCTCACGAAGCTTGGATAGGCCCCGGTCTCATGGCGCAGCATAGATTAGAAATTCATTGCATTACCCATATTTGCCTTCAGCGCACGACTGCGCGCCCCTTAATTAGACAGTATTAATGCGATAAAGGTAAAGAATGTTAAATTGGTTAATAAAAAGTTGTTTGACTAAATTCTTTTACTTTACACAGAAAGTTTTTATGTTTGAAATTCTATATAATAAAAAAATAATATTTTACACAATAGTGTCACAATATAAGATCAATAATATAGCGTAGTTTTTAAAGAAATACGAAAGAAATTAGACCAAATGCAGAAAATTGCTTCTTTTGCCAAAATCAAAATGATTAAAATGTTACAGTTTTAAAAATAAATAATTTTTTATAAATGCTATCGGGTTCGTTATAATCACTTAAGATAATTAAAATTCATTATTAGACCTTTTGTTTTAAAGTTTTAACAGATGTTTTGAAATCGTAAATAAAATACATATCTACATAAAAATTTATCTTTCTTTTTTCCTCGTTCTTAATAGAATACGCTATTTATGTGCTTGCAATCATTGGAACTTACAGTGAAGCAAACGTAATGGTATTAAAAAGCAATGGGCAAACCGTCGTCCCAGATCGAGTCACTTGTCGGCCGTATGTCGAGAACAATGAATCAATCGAAATAGCTCCTCGACCCCGAGCCCAAATGCCCCATCATTAGATATTAAAGAGCCTCGTATATGAAGATTGAAGAAGAGTTAATTATATCAGACATCAACGAGCATCCCCATATATATATATATATATATATATATATATATATATATATATATATATATATCACAGTCGCACTTTCGTGATGTCACGATCGTACATGTTGTTCGTTAAACTGTTATCATTCGCGTTGCCCTCTTTCGTGTGTGTGTGTGTGTGTGTGTGTACACACACACCGAATACATATCCCAGTCGCGCACTGCGAGTTAATTTATTTGACCAAGAGCTCTCGGATGACGATGCGAGAAAAGGGGGAGAGGCGAGAGAAGAAGCATCAGAACGTCTGCGCGCTTATTTTGCTATTAAAAAAAAAAAAAAAAACAAGCCTGAATAATGCGTCCGCGAGAGAAGTCGCGAAATATTGATACGGCCCTGACTTTCCACGCCGTCTTTTACCTGTTATAAAACGAATTCATTTTTTAATTCCTATCAGGTTCTCGCTTACAGCTATGCTATTCTCTATATATAAGTATTTTTATTTCAAGGTTATTGTATTCGGCGCTCGTATGTGATTCGTGATCGGTATATAGTCAGGGTTATAATATATATATATATATATATATATATATATATATATATATATATATATATATAGGTTTTAAAGTTTTAACGTCGAGGGATAGGTACTTTGGTATTGTCCGTACCCGAGCATGACGAGGATAGATTAGGGATCTCCTTTCTTCGACCAGTCTTCCTCAAAAAGAATGGGCCATGGATAGGAAGGAATTCCGTTTTAATTCAATTCGTCTTCTCTTCTATCGAACGATCCTGGTCTGTTGTTATATAATACAATCGCCTACTGATTACACATGCATTATGGCAAGAGGTTAGTCATTCTGAAAAGGATCTTACATGACTTTTTATCTCGATTCTTATTCTATAGCGCGTGCCTGCTTTTAAGCTATTCTTTTAATTGACTTATGAATTAGGAATAAATAATTCATCGAACACTTGGTTCGATGTACTATCTGAAATTGCTATTAACGTATATATATATATATATATATATATATATATATATATATATATATATATATGTATATATATATATAAAGTACACAATAATAAAAATCGTTGTACATGTATCACTATGAAAACGTTTTTTAATCTCGCGCAACAGTCTCGTACTTGTACAGAAAAAAATGAAAATTTGAAACCGTGCACAAACCGTGCTATTAATCATCTAGAAACTGCTTCGTACGACAGATAGTTAATTGAATTATTTTTACTCGACGAACAAAATCGTTTCCTTACTAAAGCACACAATAAGGCAATGTAAGAGGGTCTGCCTCGAAAAAGGATGAATATTTCAAAAATTGAACCGTTTACTCAGCGATAACGATCGTAATAAATTCATTAAACTTTTCACAAGCTCGAGCATATGGATTGTATTTTAAACAATTTAATTAACGAGTATACGTTACCAAAAAAAGTATCAAACAAACAAAAAATCAGCTTACAGTATTACTAATTGCTTGTTAGCGAAATTGTAAAATGTGACGAAGATTCGCGGTATTCAATTTCAACGATGAGGAGCCCGATATACCTATTTTTGGACAAGCTTCCTAGAAGGTTAACAAAAAATAAAAAAAAAATCGATACCCTCTAAAATAAATACAAATATATATATATATATATATATATATATATATATATATCCTGGACGTATATTTTACATACGTTATTAGAGGTTTGTATTTTTATTCAACCTCACAATTTATATCGTAGAGTAATATAAATTTTGTTTTATATACAAAGAAATAGTAAAAGACTCGAATTAGAAGACTAAAGCGTGAAAAAACTAAAAGAGGTAAACTGAAATCGATTAATAACGGAGTGACTAATAATATCAAGTACGAAATTTTTAATTACAAATAAGGAGCTTCGATGATATCTAAAAAAGTCCCTAACTTGTGATAAAAATATGTAATATTTCACGACTTATGTGCAAATTAATCATTTACATATTAAGGCAGTTTACAACTGATAATTGATACACACACACACACACACACACACACACACACACACACACACACACACAAAACTGACAATGTTATATACATTATATATGATAGGGGCGAGGTAGACTAATTAATTAATTTAAAAGTGGAAAATTGAACTACCTATCCAAGTCGAACGGTATCAGCTTGAGCAATGTTCAAACTAGTTCGTTAGACGTCGCGAGGGCGAGTTGAGAAAATCGAGATATTTTCGACGGATTTGCTCGGACTTCGTCAACCTCAAATTCCAAATTCCACGCGTGAAAGTCAGAACGGGATTGCGGATAAAAAGGAATCTTTTGACTTCGGGGACTCTTCTTGGGACTTGGGAAATTATAGAGGAACATACATAATAAACAAGGACGTATACGGACATTTACGCCGGCCGCCGTTCAGAACGGAGCTCCAAACGGAATCCGCGTGTACTTCGGTACGCGTGACGCGCCGCGCGTATCTTATAATAGACATAGTATACGCATCGCGTCCTGCCAGCCGTCAACTGCTGCGTTACGCCAGGGACACGCGGCAGTAATAATCGCCGTCGAGAGACCGGGGATCGATTTATCGCGGGCGGCGGACTTTTCCGATTTCCCGCACGGCGGATATTCGATACGGCGCGCGATAAATCTTACACCCTCGGGCCTTGATTCTTAAGTGCGCGCACCGCGCCGGCAGAGATCCTCGAGTTCTGTCCCCCTCTTTACCCCCACCCCTCCTCACTCTCTCTCTCTCTATACATATATCAAAGATTATATATCTGCCCGACGTCACGCAATTCCTCGTTCCTGTTGCTGTTTTTTTTTCTCCCTGCCCCTTCGCTCTTTTTTCCATTCCCATGCTTACATTCGGGATATTCCTCCGGAGATTCCTCGTACGCGCGCAATGCGACGACGCGCGCGCGTCCCGGGCGCGGATCACGTACAGACGCCAGCGGCAGGCTGCATAACTGCGGCGGCGAAATTCGAGCGGCGAGCTCGGCTGAATGTAAAGCGGAGCTTAATTTGCCGTAAGGAGGTTATCCGGCGGTCGATCTAGCTTGGCTTGGGAGCTGTCGCGTCTGTCCTTAATTCTTCCCGCGCGCAATTTTTTTTTTTTTAGCTTTTCTGTTCTTCGCAGAACACCCTGGACCTGGTTTATTCTTTAATTTCATTCCTTTATCATTCCGCCACTGGCACGGAAACCTGGATTAAGAAGTGAAACGGACGAGTTCTCGGTCGATTTCGATTCTGTAGCTTCTAGTTTGGACCGATAACGATATAGATTCTATCGATAAAGCGTATTATAGCCATTTGATTACGAGAATTTCGTCGTTTTCTTTTTCTATATTTTTTTTTCTGGGTCCTCAAAATTTATGATATAAACATTAAATTTCATCAATGTACACTCGATTATTTGCAATGTGCGATAGGATATTATATATGTTTATAACAATAAATCAATTTTGTTTTTCTTCGCATTGTTTAGTTCGTTCTTTTTCAATTACAGCTTGCTATTTCAAGTAATCGTCGATAAATATCAGAGATTACCCATTGGATTAAAAATAGAATATCTAATGGTGGAACAGTGTGTGTACAGTTAGAATAGCGAATACAATAAAATAAAGACAATGAATGCTTAAAATAAAAGAAAAAACGATTCTACAAATTAAAATATTTAACATTTACTAAAAGTTCATATATATAATAGACATATATATATATTTCATATTCGAAAGAAATAAAAACAAAAAACAATTTGAAAATTAAATAGGACGAGGATGCACTAAAAAGGATAACTCCTAAAAGTAAAAATAGAAAGGCGCATTTCTCTTTATATTTGGATAGCGGATTATGAATGAAATAGTCTAAATAATTTTCATTATGAAAACCCATTAAAATCATAGTTTGCCGCATTTATTTCAGAAAATATGATTTGTTTCTAAATTATTTAAAACTCTTTCAAACGAAAATCACTATGAAAGTCCATTTTTTTTTAGAAAAATTCATTTTAAAAAATGCCACCCCAAACAGCCATAAAAAATAGGTTCCTCAATAATTGAATAAATTTTTAATGTAGGTTCCTATCTTACGGAAAATAGTCAATATTATAGTAGTAGGATTTGAGCAATCTGTTTTTCTCAGCACTAGTACAGATTTTTCTCACGCCTTTACGTTTTCGTCGACGGGGCGTCGGTGAAAAAGATACTATGATTGTACCAAATCCTGAAATAATGATTAATTCCAACGGTGGCGTGTGCTTTTATTGTTTTTAAATTTTTGAAAAAGTCCATTCCTAAATTAGGAGTATTTATACTCTTCTTTCCGTTCTTCGTAGCGCAGACACGCGTATACTTGAGAATCTGTCTATTTTCTCGGAAATTTTTAGAAACAACCCTGAATAAAGATTTATTTTCTCGTTATATCTATTGTCTATATATATATATATATAGCAAAATCTCTTCCGCGACAGAAAAATAATGAAACAGGATATTCTATACGTTCGCGATACCGATCGCGCTAATATCGATTAAGCTTCGATCTCGAGGGTCATTATATATATATATATATATATAGATAGATAGATATGTATGTAAGCAAGTCCCTGGCATGTCTCGTAACCTTTCGCAAAGCGGTATCGAGTTTATCGGCATTTGATATGCTCCTGCAAGTTGGAGGGGAATGAAGAGAAGTCGTAGACCTTGCTGTTAGACTGTGTACACACACGCACACGCACACACGCACACACGCACACACGCACGCACGCACGCACGCGCGCGCGCACACACACACACACACACATGCCTATATATTACATCTAAAAACCGAATCGGCATGCGTGTCAGCGAGTCCAGCTTCGTACCCGATGGTGGTTCGATTTATGGAGGCTTTTGGGGTCGCCAAAGAATCCACGGTCGAGAAGACGATGCATTGCCAAGAACGCTGTCATTATTTAGTATCAAAGGGGCTGGTCCTGTAGATTGAAAATGTATTATATATATATATATATATATATATATATATATATATATATATTGAAGCACGAGTTGAGGCGAGGTGTATATAATATAGAGAGAGATAATTGAAATAGCATAAGAATGTGTGGTGTGCCCTCTTATACAAATGCTTTATATTATGATATTAGTCGATTAGAAAGGGGCTAATTAATGTCAATTTTCTTTCATTTCTTCATTCTTCTGTATTTTAAAACGTGGCAAAATGTAACATTATTTTATTGTTATTATTAAATATAGAAGGAGGGAGTCGTGTTTGAACCTTCGTACCGAGCAGACGTGTTCCGCGAACGGTGTAAACATTGAATAAATTGAACAACTTCAAAACAGAAGAGCGTGTAAATTCATACAATATAAGTGTAAATATCTCAGAGGCAGCTGCCTCAGCAGCTCATTGCTGCTCTCGCAGTTGCATAAAGTGCAGGTGAAAATGGCTTCTGATACCAGGGGTCATTTTGAACAGGAATCTCATAGTACTTCACAAACCAATACACTCAAAACTTACGCAAATGCCATGCGCCCCAAAAATGATCAAGCAATTATAATTGAATCTATACCAGACTGTACTAATGACGACTACCTTGATGGCCTGGAACAATTAGTTAATATAAACGACATCGTATGTATTTCAAAAATCTCTGGCTCAAGAATAATAGTATTTTTAACCAAACAATCCTTAGTAAATAAATTAAAAAATCAAAAAGTGCAAGTAAAAAATAATTCTCTAAATATTAGAGCATATATTGAAAGTAATAAACGTGTTGTGGTATCTAATATTAGCCCAGTAATTCCAAATGAAATAATTCTGACTGCATTAAAAAACATAGGCATAACACCAATATCACAAATTACTAGCATTCGAGCAGGACTGCATAAGCCTGGTCGATCTCATATAATTTCGTACAGACGACAATTGTATATTAATCACGAAGACGAAGTTAAACTATCTGAATCAATGCAAATCAATTATGAAAACATCACTTATTGGATTTACTTCAGCACCGATGCTACCTGTTGTTATTATTGTAAACAAAGCGGACACACAATGAAGCTCTGTCCACAAATTATAGAAAGTGTATCAGCTGCGCAATCGTCATTAGTTCAAACGGAAACATACTCAACTGAAAATATTTCCAATTGTACACAGAACACAAACAATGACAAGTTGAATACAGCACCGAAAAGAGGGCCCCCTCCCTCTTCTACCACCTCTGAAGAGACGCAAGAAAGTACTCTACCAAAGGTAAATAATATAAATATCGACGCTACAGATGTAACAGAAAATTATAATACAGATTTCAAAAGGCCAAAATCAAAAAAACGAAAAGCTGACTCTAAGACCATTCAAAACGAACACATAACACAGGAGAGAAAAAACGATCTGGAAAAAAAGCTACTTCCTATTAAAGAAACTAATTCACATCACAAGTCTAAAATACGGTCTTACATATGACAAATTTAAAGAATTCTTAGAAAAATCTTGGGGCAAAAATAACATAGACTGAAATCGCTATAGCTTTTGCTCCAAACACTACTAACATGGTTTCTTTAATGGACGAGGTTTATGGAATAATTAACGAGAAATCTCTGAAAGCAAGACTATCCAGACTGAAAAAGAAACTTCTACAGCAAAGCGAAGAAGATACTGAAACAGATGACTCCTCAAAATCAACAATATAATATATTAACTCTGATTTCATGGAAACTATCACAAAAGCAGGACTAAAAATTTTATACTGGAACACTAGAAGTTTTCTAAAACGTAAGGAGGAAATTCAAAGAATCTTACATAAACTAGACATATTTGTATGCGTTGAGTCTTGGCTTAACTCAAACATTGTAAACATTAATTTTGCTGGCTTTGTTAGTTATAGAATAGATCGTCCATCGACTGGAGGCGGGATTCTGATGTTAATTCGAAAAAATATAGCATATAAAGAAATCTTAAATATGAAAGCCCCGAATCAAACTACAGAACTTTGCGGCATAAAAATTACTAATACGAATCCCGCCTTCAATCTTATTGTTTGCTATCGACCCCCCGGTCTAAATCTCTCAGTCAATGATTGGAACATAATTCTTTCAAACGCTCCTCTAAATAAAAATAATATTCTCATGGGTGATTTTAATGCACACCATGTAGCATGGAATTGTCTGAAAAATGACAAAAATGGCGAAAACTTGCACGAAAACATAATAAAATACGGTCTCTTTATTCATAATCATAATACATACACGCACTTTGACAAAACTTCAAAATCTAACATTGATCTTGTCCTCTCTACAAACAACATAGCAGACAAAATTGAAACTCGCGTGATAGAAGAGACCTGGGGATCGGACCATTGCCCAATTTATATTAATGTAAATACTAACAAAACCATATACGTACAAAAGTCTCACAAACTAACATCGAAAAGAACAAATTGGAATAATGTTAACTCCCACCTCGATGCCAAGTATTTAAACTTTCTTTCAAGAGACTACGCAGTCTTGTCTCCTAGCAAAAAATACGATTTCTTTGTAAAAAGCATAACTGAAGCCATAAATATAAGCACTCCAAAAAAAAAAATTATGAATACCAATGTACATAGAAATCCAGTCCCCTGGTGGGACAATGAATGTCATGAAATAATAACAGCCAGAAAAAATGCGTTCAAAAAATGGCAAAACTCGCGGACCCCTGAAGATTTTATAAAATATAAAAAAACAGAAGCGCATACTAGGAAAATTTTCAAATTAAAAAAGCGTAACAGTTTCAAGAAATTTACTGAATCAATAAATCAAAAAACTAGTAGTCAATACATATGGAATACCTGTAAACTTTTTAAAAATAAATGGGTAGACATCAATAATGAACACTTCACTGAAAATTTACAAACGGAAAATAAATTAAAAGCTATAAATAAAATCTGCCCCATGTGGGTTCCCACGGACCCTGATTACATGCCTGAATCTAAATCAAACGAATTTCTTGAAACTGATTTTACCTTTTCCGAATTTAACGCAGCCCTGAATAGTCGCAAGCTAAACTCCTCACCCGGTCTAGATGGTATAGATTACATCATAATTAAAAATCTGCCTGTAAAATATAAACTTATATTGCTCGATATATTTAATGAGATGTACAAAACGAGCGACTTCCCAATAGACTGGAAAAAATGTTATATACACTTAATTAAAAAACCAGACAATCAAAACTACCGACCGATCGCATTACTCTCAGCACTATGTAAATTATTTGAAACTATTCTTAAACGCAAATTTCAGTTCTGGGTTGAAGAAAATTCTGTTCTACCAGACAGCCAGAGTGGCTTTCGTTTTGGTCAATCATGCACAGACAATCTACTCAATTTAACTATAAAAACTCAACAAACGTTACGAAATGGAAAATCCTTATACGCAGCTTTCCTGGATGTCTCCGGTGCGTTCGATGACATTAATATTAAAATACTGCTAGACAAATTAGCGAGGATCGGATGCCCTCAAAAATTTTTACACTTTATCAAATTTATCACATATAAAAGATATATACATTCCGATGTAATTGACGGTTATAAAATTGCGTACAAAGGTGTTCCACAAGGAGGCGTACTCAGCCCTCTACTTTATGTTATCTATGTCGCCGATGTTATTAAAAATATTTCAAGAATGAATACAGTCTCACAATTTGCGGACGATATAGCACTTTACTCACCGAAGAAAAATTCGTTACAAAAAGCAATTGTCCATATTGAAAAAAACCTGACAAATGTCGGACTTAGTCTAGCCACTCATAAAACAGTGCTGATTCACTTCAACAACAGGAACATTGTACCCGGCGAAACCACGATCAAAATAAATGATTGTATTATTCGATCGTCTGAATCAACTCGCTTTTTAGGCGTAGTATTTGATTACAAGCTTACATTTGCAACTCAAATCAAAAACACACAAAAAAGGTGCTTTAGAGCCCTTAATATCCTTAAATATCTTCAAGGAATTTGGTGGGGCACAGACCCCTCAACTCTGTTGACTTTTTATAAAAGCTACGTTCGGTCTATAATAGATTATGCAAGTTTTATGTACTTTCCCATTCGTCAAAATCAAATAAATAAACTTGAACAAATACAGTATACTGCAATTAGATACGCTCTTGGCTTACGAAAAACAACACCTACCAATGTACTCTTAGCAGAATCAAAGTTACCATCAATACTAGAGCGAACGAAATTTCTATGCAATGCTTATTTAACAAAAATACTATCAAACGAATCTCTACCAATTAACAAAACGGTAAATATATACTATAAGAGCGGAAAAAATAAAAAAAGGAAACGAAAAAAGTTATTTGAAACATGTATCTATCAGTTAAAGGAAAGCTTACCAAATCTACTTAAAAGCGACAAATATGCACCATATAATTATAGCTACGAAACAATTACATCTTCGATTCCATTTCATGAGCTTAAAAACGAAAATCAATATCTAATGTCTTCTAACATTACACCATATTCCCTCAGCAACGAGAATAACTCATATTTAATATATATCGAGACAACTAAGACATCAATCGGCTCTGCAATAGAAACACATTGTTTCTGTCCGAAATTAAACATACTAACAATAAATAAATTAAACAAATATACATCTGTCTATAGTGCAGAATGTATTTCTATTATAGAAGCACTTGACATCGCACTAAATAATGTGAGCTCCCGTAATTTAATTCTCTGTAAGTCCCGAAGTGTATTAAATGATTTACAAAGGTCTATAGTTAATATAAAAACTAATCCTCTAATCTACGAAATCAAAAAAAAATATAACGAATTCATGAACAATAAACGAGTAAGAGGCAATATTCAGTTCTATTATGCGCCCTCACATACAGGACTTACAGATAATGAAATTGCAAAGACAAATTCCAATAATGTATGTAATCGAATTGAGAAAACATCAAATTTAATTATAGTTACAGATTTATATGAACTGTATAAAAAAGATATGAGAGAAAATACAAAAAAAAATATTATCGATGCAGGGAAAATAAAAGGCAAAAAGTACTTCACGTATTTCTACTCAGATCGAAAACAGCCATGGTTTTATAACAAAAATTTGTCCCGTGAAATAATAGTCACAGTAAATCGTTGTCGATCAGATCACTATAACTTAGCAGCATCACTTGCCCGAATGTCTATAATTAATGACCCCAAGTGTCAGTGCACAAAATATAACCAAGACCTTAATCATGTTATTTGGCAATGTAGCCTATATGAGACACATCGCGCTAAGCTAATAGAAGATCTCATAAAATGTAAATTACAACTTCCGCTATGTATAGATGCTTTACTTTATGAACCGAATCTCGCAGCACTCTCTTGTATTGTAACTTTTTTCAAAAGTTGCAACTTGTGTATATAAATATTGTAATTGAAATATTGTATTGTATTGTATGTAAGACTGTATAGCAAAATAATCTCTAATATGAGATTCAAATTGCTTAAATAAAAAAAAAAAAAAAAAAATATAGAAGGAGTATATACATATATACAGAAATTTCATACACAACGAACAATACGACTTATCATATATATATATATATATATATATATATATATATATATATATATATATATATTCCGATATAAGAAGAACTCGCTTATATCTCAATTGCATACGAACACTCGGCACTTATACATGTCGGTCAAAAGTTTTCGGACGACTAATCTGGAACACCCATAGCAGCGTCGGGCCAAGGAAGTTTAGGCGGATTTCTAGACTTCCATCCCGATAAAAGACAGGCTGCTTTAGTCGATTTTTGCCGGAAATAAAGTTCTCAAAGTCACGCGGACTAATGCAATTAAGTTTTGTCAAAAAA
Source organism: Sycobia sp. Sy_11 (assembly GCA_018907035.1). Lineage (NCBI taxonomy): Eukaryota > Metazoa > Arthropoda > Insecta > Hymenoptera > Epichrysomallidae > Sycobia > Sycobia sp. Sy_11. The sequence continues at coordinate 1,615,093 of JACCIC010000025.1, forward strand.
GAAGAATCTTTATTAGAAAAGTGCGTCTTTAGGAAGTGTCGGATCGTTAAGAATACGAGGATGGCAAATTTATACAAAGATAATAAATAATCCCGGGAAAGCGTGGCAGAATTATCTATTATAAATATTGATCCAGTTGTTTATGCTGAAATTGAAGCTGTGCTATGAATTAGTTCCCAAAAAAAACATCTCGTGCGTACAGTCTCGTGCAAGATCTTTTTGAAAATTGCAATGGACAAAAAATATCGTAACAATATTTACATTACAGAATCGGATCAACAGTTTTATTCTATCACCTATTATCTGGTCTTTCTTACACTATAATTATTAACGTATTATCCGAAAGACAATTGCCTGAATAAATTTTAGAAAAAGTTTACAGTTAAATAAATAATTATAATGCACCAAGCGGTGTTAATTATAAGGATGGTATATCGCTGCTAAATAATTTACAATAGAATAAATTATAAATAATAATCTATTATTCAAATTGTGACTTTACACTTCAAATTTAAAAGAAAATCAAATCCCTGCACGGCCCCCCCCCCCGCCCAATTGACTTCGGTACCGATCCGCGGTAAGAGCTTGGCTATTGAACGAAGCTGGCGCGGGTCAGTCACCCCAACGAAATCATTCGACGCCGCGAATTGCGCGCGGCGGTCGGCGGCATTATGTTTTTTCTCTTTTCTTTTTTTTCTTTTTAGGTCAAAAGCCGCGCGCTCGCGCATTGCGCAACGTGCTCATTTTCCCCTGCGCCGCAAGTGTGACATATATATATATATATATATATATATATATATATATATATATATATATATATTTGCGTGTATATATGAATATACACATGGACGACGAAGGTATCCAGCGCTCCGGGCTCGGCGGAGAGGGAATGACGAAATCGAACGTGTCTCGTCGAACGACGATTTTTCGTCGGGAACATCGGGGGAGGGGGGGTGGGACGCAAGACGCGCCGCTGACACCGCCGACGACGGGGGCCCGTCGTCACGGGCTTGGCGCGGGGCAGAGCGCTCGGCTTTTATGTGATTATTCCATAAAAGTTCTCGACCACGGGTCTGCTGCGGGCGCATATTTGATTGGCTCGTCGAATTCGTGAGGACCGTCAGGACGACTATATTAGACGGGTCACATGGACGATGTAGGCAAAATAGAATTGCCAGGGACGTCGAATAATTTAAATAGTAATACGTAATAATAATAATGCAAATGTAGAAAATTTTTAAATTTACTTCAATTGATTTAATTGTTGTTTAAATCAACCATTGCTTTATTCAAAGCTTGGTTTTTTAAACGTCATTCCTTAAATAATGATGTATTTTCGAATTGGACATTTTTTTGGCTAATATACTGTTGCTTTTAAACATCTAGTGATGGTCAGACATTTACTGATTATTTTTTTGAAATTTTTATTAATTTTTAATAATTTATGTTTTTTAATAATAATAATTTTATATTTAAAAAAAAAACCGACCACGTTACATCACTGTATTTCATTACTGATTCGCGTCTCAGCAATTTCTCAGCAAAGCCATTGCTGAACTGCTGCAAATACAATTACACAGTTTTTTCTTTGCCTATAGATTTTCATACCGTACTAGGAAATTTTTACGTAAATGCCTATAAATACACGAGTTCGAGTCCAATTCTATTTATATACATTGCCTCGAGCGATCCTTTGCCATTTTCATTTAGAAACTTGGAAAATGTACTGCAAGTGAGAAGAATATATAATTAGTTAATTTCAAATTTTTGCCGAAACAATACTTGTCGTTCGTTGTACTTACTGTCTACGATTTTATGGGCGACATTTGAACGTACGATCTATAAACTTCTCAGAAGATTGGCAAGAGCTTTCTTCTTTTTTAACCGTTTTTTACTCTTAAGATTATTATTCATTATTATTTATAAAAAATTTTATACAATTTGAATGGATTTACCATATAAATAATGCGAAACGAGTATGATTAAACAATATATATAAAATGATTTTTTTATTCCTGTGTATTTTTTAAAAGTATGTCCAGGAAAATGATTTCCATTCAACTTTTAAATATTACCTTAGAAGGACATTTAAAAAGTAGCTTTAAAGAAATTCATCAATAACTTGGCGTGAATGTTTGTTTTGATACTGAAGGGTGAGCGCGCAATTCTACGAATTAATTTCAGAGGAATGCAATTCATGTATACGGCTTTTAAAAACTTCAGTAGGTCAAATTAATCGACTCTTTCTGTAATATTTACATTTATGTGTATCTCGCAGAGAGTCAAATGTAGAGCTCTTGTTTTTCAAAAACACCAAAAAACTTTCTCCGACTTTCAGTAAACCGAAGGGTCAATGACCCGCCAGACGTTTTAGCGCAGCGTACATGAACAGACTACTGGCATGAAAAAATGACTCTGCAGTAACATATTTCTAATTGGGGGCGGCTTTAAACTCTTTTTCTGCAGTCATTATATTTCTTAAGAAATATTGACTCGAAATTAACACCTGGATTAATTTACGCGCGAGTTGAAGTGCGGTAACGCATTCTGTTTTTTATAGACTTAATACAGTTTCCAGTCTTGAATAACTTGTACAGAAAAAATGTATAGAACAAAAGTTATGGATTACGATAAGATTTACAAGTATCCGGTAAAATGCTTTTTGGGATTTCTCGTATTTTCCGAGATAAGTTTAAAAAAATTACATTTTCAAGCAGGTGTTTTGTTTGTTTATGATTTAAATCAAATCAATTACAACCAAAAGTCATTAAGATAAACGTATAATCAGCACTAAAAAAAAAACATAAAATAAAATTTTTCAACAAAATCTAATCAAGAAAGACAATACTAATCGGGAATACGACCAAATTACGAAATAAAGGGGCTTAGACCGAATCGATTTTTTCAAATTAATTGTCCATAACATAGTTACACATTGTTATAAGAGGTGCATATTATATACACGCTCTGTTTAATCTCATATAAACGTATACATATATATGAATAAATATTTTTATCGGCCTTACAATCATTATACTATAATATATTATACTACAATAAAGACAGTCAGACTGTCCTTGTTTATGGCACCCCCGAAGAATTTGAAATAGAAATTATTACTAAAAATAAAATAAAATCAGATTAAAAATTAAAAGTAATAAAAATATAATAATAAAAATATCAAGCTATATTCTGTGTTAGCAAAAGACCACCCGACTGCCCCCACCGCCTTTATATTTAAATTTTCCTTTAATGCTCGACGTTTCGAACTACTATGGTTCAGTTTCAAGTACTAAACTGATATGATAGATATATAAAAAAATTTGAGAAGAAGAGAGAAATCATAATTTTGTGTAAAATTCATTTAGGAAAAGACGACGTAGGAATGACGGTTGTGCATTTTTATACAGAATGCATTGGATATACTGCTGCTCCTTCTGTTGCACGCTCTCGAAATTGGTGTGGAAATAAATCGTTCGAAAAATACGCAAGAAAGGCGTCCTTTAAATTCTGCACACAGTCTTTATACGCGTTTTCTCCTTTTCTATCTGTGAATTATTGCAGGGAAAAAGTATCGCTTATCCGTGATTGCCGATGTATATCCTGACGTCAGGCGCGCGGAACGCATGTAGTACGACATATATATATATATATATATATATATATATATATATATATATATATATATATAATTACAGATGTATGCATGTAGGCAATCGATCGTTATATATCTAATATTATACTGCCGCGTAATCACGCGAGTGGTAGACTATCAGCGGCGGATTACGAGTCTGAAAGGCCCGGTGCTATATCTGAGAGAGGCCCCTAGCCACAGCTATTTTTTTTTAGGTAGTTTTCGTCGATTATATGAAATGAAATTTCTGTCGTTCGAAATTCTGTAGATATGCTTAAATTTTGAAGAAGCTGATATGCGATCGTTACACAAGTGTTGTAGATCTATACGTATGTTGGTCTGTTACCATATACCAAAAACGATTTTTTTTTCTTTGTCGGATCAAATCCGTCGAGGATTTCGATTCTGGCATGTCGGGAGTTTTGCAGACTTTTTATACACAAGAAGACTTCAATGATACTTCTAACAATATTTTATGAATATTAGACGCGAACCACCACAAGCCACAGAATTGTAAACTTCAAAACCGCAAACCCCAAGCACACAAACTCCAGCCCTATATAAACTCCAAGCTCGGACAAGACAAATTGGCACGTCCCATGATTTGCACTTTGTATTTTCTTTCAAGTTTTTTAGATTATCTTCCATTACGTGTTTATTGTTTTGTTTTTTCTTTGTTGTAAATATACGATAGTGAAATACAGAGTATTAAATGTTGAAATCAATTTGTACCGTTTTTGTGATAAAAATTTATTATTTCTTTTAATCGAGTGCATAAAATACATTAATTCAAGTATTACCGTTGATTTTCTGCCACATTTCACCAGCTTTCAGGCATGCGAGCGAATACCTCGTAAATCTATTCATTACTTATAATCGTGATAAGGTATGAACTTGTGCGAGTGGTGTATAGCACTCCTTATTTATAGTATGTGTATAAGTATGTTTTTACCAGTTTTTAGTTATACTAGACAATAACGTACACGTGAATTTTTATTCGTAGAGACAATTCACTTTATGATGCACAAACTGTGCGCCCTTCTTATGAATTTCGTAGTCGCAAATTACTTTCTCTATTCTTTGTCCTGACAAGCCTTCGTGAAAGAAGACTTTGACTCAAACGTAAAAATTCGCAACTTTTTAGTTCTATATTGAAAACTATACGTGAAACGGCATTATAAAGATATAAATCGATTGATTGTGCACTTAAAAAACAATCAGTATAGTTCAGAATTAAAATGAGAATTACAATATATATATATATATATATATATATATATATATATATATATATATATATATATATCTGTTTTTGAAGTAAGATAAATCAGAATTAAGTTATTGAATCTATGTATTATTCAAAATATTTAAACCAATATTTTATTTAAATCTTCTTTTGTTTCTTATTAAATGCATTTTAGAAAATCAAAGGCTTCGAAGTATACGCTGAAATATCGTATAGATATAAAGTGCACTGCGACGATAAGAGATTATGTTGGCTATCATAGGATATGAAGCTTATTTTAGCCATATATAATAATTAAGTGGAAAAGGTATTATATCATTGCTATTTTGAATTTTATAAAGGTCAAAGATAATTTTTGACTTCATAAGCATTGGTAAAATTACATGGATCGGTTCTTCTTCACCACGAGCCCTTCTTCCGTGTCAAAAATCTCCTGGCCATATAAGGAGGCCCCTCTTAGATCACGTGTTCCGATAATCTGTCACCCCCAAGCCGCCCCCCATATCAATCCGCCACTGTGGCTTACATTTGAATGGCTCGTGCGCGCGCGCGGAAATCGCAAACGTGCGGGTATATAAGGTATATCGACGGTGCCTATTATCGCGCAATTATCGTAGGAAAACGACGAGCCGGGCCGATGGCCCGATGGCGGTGAAATCGCGCGAGGCACGGAAGGTCGGCCGTGTGGAAAAAGTCCTCCAATCGTACATACGTTTTTTTTTTCTTGCGCGCTATAATAAAAAGCGATGTTTTGTGTACGTATAGAAAAAAAAAAGTATCTTATGACTGGCACAATTGCGTAGAATTAATTTTATGGCTTTGATATCGCAGGGCTTTTAAGTGAAAAGAGGAAAACAATTATTTTACATTAAGCATGGAATCTTGTAAACATTCTAATACACAACGTGTAGAGAAAAAAATTACCTAGTTTTTCTAGGCGTTATTTACATGTTTTTTTCTAATTTATCAGATAGACGGTACTATCGTACATGTGTTATATAAATATTTCAAATGATTCGGATATAAAATCTAATTATAAAGTGATAAGATTTAGATTAGTTTATCGTTTCCTACATTTCTAGAACATTGATTATATATATAACATTGATTTTCTATTAAAGAGACTTTAAATAAATGACGCCTTAAGACTCCGTAAAAAATTCCACGCTAGGAAATCTAATAAAGTTATCTATTTTAATCTAGAAACATGCTTTATTGTGAATGAAGTAAGGGAGACAAATTTTATATGTATGAAATTGAAATCGATCAGTGTATATATGTGTAAAGTTTGTTGGATTCGGGCGACATAATTAAATTTTTGGTTGATATCTGGGTACATAGATCGGTATGAAAGGATCCTGAAAGAGCCTGATAAATGGAACAAGAGGACAAATAAATTAATATACACAGCACACTTTATTAATCTGGTTTCGATTCTTCGACCAAGATATAACAAACGATTGGCCAATGGCCAGAGAAAGGAACCTCGATCGCGTCGCTACGTCTGTGATTATATCGGACGCAGCAGTAATAATTAATCCGGCAAAGCGTTCCAATGCGCTGAAAACGCTGAAAGTAAAAAAAAAAAAAAAAAAAAAAATCGAGTTTTTCACGCTACGACGGCTCTGAGAAAGGTTCTCGCACGCGCTATATCTCTATATAGCATATGATTATCAGCCAGACTGCGCGCTCCCCAACGATTATCCGCGATTTTTTTCACTTATATACATAGCATAAGCGGAATTTTCGCCCACCAGCGGCGAGGCACCCCGGATCGATCGGCTCTCCCCGCGCACCTTGTCCGCATACCATTATACGTACTTTTATTTGCCCCGCAGCTAGCGTGAAACGGGCGCGGCGAACGGTGCACGCGCTGTAATAAGCCGTGTATATATATATATATATATATATATATATATATATATATATATATATATACATATATAATGTGTAGCGCACGGTGAACCTGCGTTATTAAGCATTTAAGACCCTCCGGCGACTCTCGCGGCCCGATCGCGGAGCCCTCCGGCGCGAAAACTCGCGGCGTACGGCGATGACGACGATGTTCTTGTGCTTATAAGCGTCGGCGATGCTGCAAAGCGCGCGCCTGCGCTGAAGATTCTTTGACGCGACGCATGGGAAATGGAAATGCAGTTACGTGTATTATGGTTGGCGCAATCGTCAGCGGTCGCGCGGCGGCGCCCTTTAACGGCGACGATGCATCGCGTTCGCGCGCGCGTCATACAGCGTTATGTGGCGGCGATCGCGCGGAAGAGAAAATTTTTTCTCTCATGACGCGCGTGACGATTGAATTTTATGGCTCCCTATCTGCTGCGAATTATACATACGTTCGCTTCAGGTGCGTTGCATGTTTGCTCAAGCGCGGTTTGTATAGTTTTAGGCTTGCGCGCGCGCGCACACAACACACACACACACACACACTCTCTCTCTCTCTCTCTCACGTTAATGCGCGCGCGCGTTTAAATTCTGATGTATATCTATGGAAAAAATTCTTTACAATAAGGATAGAATTTATAAGATATATATAACTCGTAGAAGATTAAGTTACAATGTCGGAATTATATCTTGTACATTTATAAATATATTTTATATAAATAATTAGCTTTTGAATTAATTTCAAGATAATGCATACGTGTGTCATATGTATGTATGCTGGTATGTTATTTATTAAAATTAAGTTTTACCAAATGTAATAGCATATTAGGATAATTATTTATGTAAAGTAACTCAAGTATTATTTTATGAGGTCAACGGAATGAACAATTTGAAATAATGGATTTTATTGAAATATACATATATCCCATATAGTTAATTTCAATACCTTCAGATTATAACTTCTCTGCTTCTCTATCAAGCATTAGTAAGTCTATAAGATTAGACCGTCCATCATGTTACTGAAGAGCCCAGCAGGTGGTCCCCAGGCCGAAATCTGAAATATAGTAATTTCATCGTTTTTTTGACATTATACCTGTTTTATTTTTCTTGGATACCTCTTATAAAATGAAAAGTCTTACAATTTGGCCTAATAAGTTACTATTCATCGATGTCAATCATCACTTTTGTGAAACTATTCAACCGTTCAAGGGAAAAAACATTTCTTTTATGAAAATAAATAAAGCTTTTATCAGATAATAGAAAAAGAATTGATAGTTTGTTAAAAAACAGTCGAAACACGTATTTTCAATTTTTATGCTTATAGGTCTATCTAGGGTGGGATAAAATTTTTTGTTTCAGGGAAATTTGTTGAGAATACAGACGGATTATTAGAGATACTTGTTCAAAATGGATAAAAAAAATTTGAAAATTGTAATTTCTAAATAAAAATTAACTTTTCTCTGCAAGATATTTTCCCAAGAAATATTGTTAATAAATTTTAGGTTATGTAATTTTCTCGGGAACATAATAAAAACAACATAATAAAAACAAGGATATATAGCATTTCATTATTAGAATTTTACTTCATTCTCTGAGGAACAGTAAAAGGGGCTCGAAACAATGGATTCCATTTAGTGGGATATGGATAGATAAATTGGCGGAGAGAACAGTCAGACCATCCTTTTCTAACCATTTTACTCTTTCAGGCTAGTGGCAGCTATACGAATTTATGATATTTCAGGCTTTTTTATTATTTCAGGCTATTCTTCGGGGGTAAGTGTAAGCAAGGACAGATTGACTGACATTATAATAGACTGTAAGATCGATGAAAAGATTTGATAATTTTTAAGTTTTTAAGATAATAGAACAGAACAAGAATGAAATACCCGATATATTTCCAATATTTCTATGACAATGAAAATTCTGAAAAATATTAAATGCTCTTCATTTTATTTTATATATATATCAACTTTATTTAAATATTCTAGTATTTTTACTGTTCATGAATTTCATTATTATTTTAAAGGAATTCTTAAATTGACCTACTATAATATTTAGGGGAAAAATTTGAATTGCAATTATCGAATGAATACATTCTCTGTTATTATTAGCAATTTTCATTGTATTTTATGATTGTTTTCCTTGAAAATTGAATGAACAACAATTGCATATAAATGTAGACTTGATTTGTTTCCATAATCACTTTTGTTTGATAACAATCGGTAGAATTTTAATTGAATTCCAACTCAATCTCCACCCTCAATATTTGTATTCCTTTAAATCACTATCCTTGCTTCAGTATGTTGAAATCCATGGAGGGTCATGAGTCCAAAATGAAACTGTAAAAAGCTCATGTGTAAAATTAATCATTTATGTTTAAAGTTTTATCTGCATTTACTTTCTCAAATTGAACTTTGTCTCGAATTTGATCACTGTTTAATTTCCAATATAACGAGTTTCGAGAAACGATAATAAGAAACGTTAATAACTGGTCTCTTCCTTGTTTCATCGTAAAAAAGCATCGAGCATCCGAAACATAGATACCAAATTTAATGGTATTACGCATCAGGCCGTCGAAAAAAACTATCCGTGCCCGCACACGCGCGCGCGTCCGAAGTTGGACGACACGCTCATCTCATCAGGCGCACCTCTCGAATCGCGAATCATCAGTCGTTCACTATAGATCTCACGGTGACGCTCGTGCTGGCCGTAATAAACTGGCGCAATTTTAGCATAAAGTTGAAAGGAGGATGTGTGGGAAGAGAGTCGAAGGCCATGATTGCTTTTACCATTAAAACATATTATAAAAGCGATATTTAATTATACCTATTAGCTTATGCAATTAGGTTGCCTCTATTTCTTTGTAGAGCAAAAACGCATTGCCTTATGTAAAAGTAATTTGAACGGTATCTCGATTTATCGAACTATAATTAATTAGATAATGTATGCAGAAACGAAGCGCCTCTTCCACCCCTTCTCTATAAGCTGCAAAAACGCTGCCTAAGCAAATTAAATTGTGAAAAGAACAAGAAAAAGAATGTTATACCCTTTAAAGTCAAAGTAATAACAAACATATAGATATTCATAATAATTTAAACTTCTAATACATACTCAGTGAAAATCGATATGTCGAAAAACGTATACATAAGAGGTGTGCAGTTATCTTCCGTTAGTTGTTTTCTGTATTTATTCTTTGTTTTTACCCTGTCAATTAAATTAGCATATTAGTAGCCTTTATTTATTTTGTCTCCGTTTCCTGTAAATGCATGCCTGTAGCATGTAATTTATTTAGAACTCGATGTCAGAGACGGCCATAAATATATTTTCCAGATTGGATATCCTTTGTAATCAACCTCTGAACATCGTAATTGATATCTGTTACTGGATTTTGATCTAACGTCAGAGTTATTAATTAAAGCTGATTTTTTGATCTGCTCTACACGTGCACCTATCTGACTGATAAATTAGAATTTAAATTCGATTTTTTCTGTTTAATTAATAAATGTTCAACAGGCTGCACGACTGTAGGATACACGTTATGGATATTTTTATAATAGTATGTGGCCAGTTCCTAGCTTCCTTCACGGACACAGTACAGTAAGCAGTTAATGTAATGGCAAGCACATACAATGAAATGGAATTCTCAGTAAGCCCTACTAACGCCGAAATAATAATCTTCGCAATTACCTATTGTACGAATAAAGCCAGATATTTCATCCTATAATCTTGGATTAGAGGCTGAACTGGACATTTCGTTTACGGCGACAGTACATCAAGAATACATCAGCTCTAAAGCTCTGCAAAAGAGCCATCACAGAAGCGGGAGTTTTGAAATCTGCAACAATTACGTATATCTTCAAGGCTATCTTCAGTCTTAGGCTTACATATATAGCATTGGTATCGTGGCTAAAGATAAAATTACATACTGCCGAATCATTGTTAGAATCACTCAGAATACTTCAACTAATGGAGCATAGGCTATTCGGACAATGCACAGAGCTGCTCAGGGTCGAATTTTCGGGGGGGGGGGGTAATTAAGACAGAAGTTAGAAAATAAAAAAGCAAAGTAAAAGTCACTGTAGTTGGAGTGGAAAAGGCGGACATAGACCACTTTTGAGAAATCTGTGCAAAAAAGACATTCTCTAGACACACAGGGATGAATCTATGGAAATGTTTACGTGCGAGAAGAAATATATAGCTAATATATACATACCGGAAAATGGGATATTTAAGGGCCTCTACCTCCTGACCGATTATTCTAGGTTTTGGTTTACATATGCCTTGATCAATTGCGTGAGGGATACGGGGGCGGGACGATATATCTTAAAAAAGAAAAAATAAACAGTATTGCGATCCCTAATAGTTTGGCCCATTACACAACCATATTATAAGTGTCGATTTGTAGTTCAAGAAATTAGAAAACTAGAAATATGTAGGAACATCTAGAACTGCTCAAATAGTCAAATCGCCTTGATGAACTCTGGCGCGAATTCATGGTTTAGCAGTGTTATATGGCACTTAAATAGCTGTTGGAGAATCACAAACATATCACGGTGCTCTGGTCCGATCATATATGATTGCCTCAGGCGACGAGTATATGAATAGACTAAGCTAATCTTGAACCAAGCGAGACATTCATCGTGCCCGAGCACGTGATCGGTAGCCCGATAGCTACCGCGTCGTTCAGGATTTCGAAGAGTTATGGCTTTACACCATGAACTGGAATTCGCAAAAAGACTATGGTGCTGCCAAAGCATTTATAGGTATATCTGTAGACACCAAGGGAGCAGGTGATGTGCTCAAGCTGAACAAGAAGGAGCGGTCGACTACCATCTGTTATTGGGCATTGGGGCCGATACTAATTCTTTAGGGAATCGTTCGGGACTTCTTTCCACGTCTTTTTCGAGTAGCGAGTGTTCGGTATCAAGAGGGCTATTTCTTCAGGGAGGCGCTTCATATATGAGCAGAAGGTACAAGGTATGACTTACCAGATGATTTTTTAAAATCAATTTACATAACTATAACATTGGTTTTAAATAATGTTTATACCAGAGTTATTATATTTTCATTTAAAAATAATTTTACAATACTTTTATGCAAAATTAAAATTTTTACTTAAGACTGTTACTTTCAGACTTAATGATTTTTGGACGATTTTCAAAAAAAATATCTGTAAATTTTTCAATAATAGATCATGTTTCTATGAAATTGCGAGAAAATTCGTTAAAACGTTAAACAAAAATTAAGATTCTCCTTTTTAAGTAAAAATTATAATAGAAACGGACAAGTGTATAATGATTTTTTTCTTCTATCGTCAAAGATCAGTAACATTGCTTCTTTTCAGAATGGATTTTTACAACAAGTTACCATTTGTTTAATTTAGGTGCTTCACTATAACTTTTATTACATTGAAAGAAGAATTAAAAACTGTTTTAATTATTCGCTGTTTTTTTACATTTTATACATTGAAAATTAGTCGAAAGAAAAAAGGGATTGTATTTTTTTTTTGATCGATTGGTATTGAACTAAGAAACCTGAACAATATCCAAATATTACAACGGACAGGGTTAAGATTAACATTGTCATCACTCGATCAATTATAAAATTTTTCTATTCGCATCGAGCATCGAATATAGATATTCTTATAAAGCAAAATCGTGGACAAAATATATTGCCGACGAAAAAAAAAAACGGCCGCTCCTCGCAACAGGTCGGGACTTGAAAGTCATCGACTCGCGTGTAGGCGTGCTACAGAGCAAGAGAGATTCCGAAATTTCTTCCCACAAGCCGGTCTCGCTTTTCTCTTTTTCGTCCCTCTCCTCCTCTCCGCCCTCCGTCCACGGACTCCTCCACCTCTCACCTTACCACTGCTGCTGCGCAGGTATGCGTGTTCGTGTGCGTGCGTGCGTGTGCGTGTGTGCGTGTGTATGTGTGTGCGCGCGCGCGCGTGTAATATACCCCTCGTTTTTTCGCGCACCTCCACGCGCGGGTTCATCCGGAGTAACTCTCTCGCCTCGACTCCTTTGCCGTTCAAGAATTTCGGCGAGCCGGGCCTCGGCGACAAGTTCGATATGCGTAACCGCGGCGATATTTTATATATATATATATATATATATATATATATATATATATATATATATATACTCGCATATTTGCGGAGTCTGCCGGACTCTGCGGTCGGACCGAGCGAGTTCCTGCAATAAATTTATGTGTAGATAGATATAGGTATAGGGTCTGTGGTCATTTTTTAATCGCGATTGGAGTTACATTACGAATTTCTTCATGACCGATGGACGATTGAGGAGATGATAGCTTTTTTTAATAAGATTAGTTCTTATAAATACGTAAATTTTTTGTTTAATCGAACGCAAGATCGAATGAATTCAATATATATATAGATTTCCATTCGCCGAACCGTACTCGCATGATTTGCTAAAAGAGTGAATTTATTTTTATAAAATTGAAGATCTAAGCACAGTAGGTTGAAAATAATTATTCGCGTGAGTGGTTAATTCTGGATTGTAAAAATAGGAACTTCTTCAAAAATTATTCTTTTTAATATTCATATATTTATGTCCAAATTTTGCTATGAAAATGTCGTCCACGTATTGTTTTTCAACGCTAAATAAAACCAGTCGCATTGTTGTTCGTGGTATGGAAAAGAAACAATTCCAAAAGATACCGCGTACAGATATCCGTATAAGATTCACCAAGGCCTCTCGAACAAAGCTATGCGCGGGCAATACGAATCCTCGCGAGGCTTCGATTAAAACTATAGCGCCCGTCTACGCACGGGCATATAACGCTAAGGATGCGCAAGTTCGCGCAATCGTTGCGCGTAATGTCGTAGGGGGATTCCGTACACAAACGCACACACACACACACACACACACACACACACACATTTGTACGGTTATAGGATCGGACGTATATAGGTATTTCTCAAAGGCCTCGCGTGCGCAACGAATGTGCCCGTCGGCGGATACTACAGAATGCGCCTGCGACGCGCTTCCGAGACCCAGTCAGTCCGATCAGTCGATGAGTCTGCGAGATCCCGCGTTGGTTCTGAGAAAATTCTGACACGCCGAGCGTTTTTTCGATGATTCACGCCAGTGCCCCGCGCACAATCGTTCATACCTATTGCAATAAATACATACGCGCACCTCTGTGTGCCTTTTTTACATCACTTTTCCGATTTAGCTGATCTATGGAATTTCCGTATGTGATTCGTCCTTCTTACGCGAAAACAAACAACGTTCGACGTACGCGTTGTACGTTGTGTTATTAGTTTTATTATGTGGAGTACGCGCTCATTGAATTTTGGATCGAGATACGCCGGGGCGCCTGCGCGAGGCTGTTACTACTGATTGTATATTATAGAAAACGTTTTTATTTTCATTACTCAGTAGTGAAGTTGCAGTATGGAAACGTCTTTGATTAAAAAAATAGTCAGTCTTCGCTTGAAGATAACGGAGTTGACTATATAGGTATATATATACGTGTATCCGGAATCGTTCGGTGTACTCTTGAGAAATATACTCTACGATTAGGAAGCAACATATGATAATATATAATTTACCTATCTACAAACACGCAGTAATTGTAATATATATATATATTCGTACATATATAGGTCACAATTAAAATGAAGTTTTACGATACACGAAGCCGTCTAATCATCTAATAAACATTACATTAAGTGTAATCTGGGCACTGTAGAATATCTATCTCTACATCTATTTAATCTATGAAAATTGAAAAATCTAAACAAATACAATAAAAACTAATAAAATAAAACATAGTACTCTATCATATTTTTATATAACAGCATTGTCGATATATAAATTTCCAAGATAATCGAAAACACCAAATTTTCGATTTTTCGCTCTTCTTAATACCGATTCGATTTTCTATAAATTTTGGCCTGCTAGGATTAAAATTACATTTTATTGTAATTTTCCAGAACGTAGCAAATAAAAATTCTATATTATATTAAGAAGCTTCGTAAAACCAAGCATTTTGTGCTACTCCGCTGTACAAGTAAATCATAAAAGGAAGAAAAAAACTTCGGTCGATTTGCCTATAAACTATTATGTATGGATCAAACTTACGCACTACCACGATAGAAAGATATGCACTAACGAATGCAGCTAGAATAAGGAATATAGAATACTCGGAAAGACGCGGGACATTATGAGACATTATCTCTATGTGCATCCAAATACCCCTATACAGATATATATATATATATATATATATATATATATATATATATATATATATATACACGCGTACAGGCAGGTAGAAGTATATTCTTTATATACACATACGACGGAGAGCCCAATGATCTCGCCATACTCTCATAGGATTTTTGCTTTGCTGGACAACACGTTCTTCACTCACTCTCTCTCTCTCTCTCTCTCTCTCTCTCTCTGTCTCTCTACTAGAATCTCCTAGAATCCCAATCAATTATTCTTGCATAACCATTTTGCTCGGCCTGCGAATCGGCGAGTGCTTTTATATATATATGTACACCACATCATGCGCGTAAGTAAAATGCATATTGCAGTTGGTATGCGTGGCTCGTCGCAAAAATCTCGGCAAAAATAAGCGGCCCCGCCGTCCCGCTCGTTCGAATTGCCGGACGGACCAGAATCTCGACGGCGCTAAGCCGACGAAACGAAACGATTGCGAGATGATTGCGTACAGACGTCGCGGCATTATTCATAGACGTATTGCGCGGGACAAAGATCGCGAGAAAGGAAGTGCCGAGTCGCTCCGAGTTCCCATTGGTCATAATATAATTGTTGTCCTCTCGTGGCGGGTAATAGTTTATATATATATATACAGGTTAAAAGGTGCGCGCGCCCGGGATCGGGAAACGTCGCGACCGACGCTACGCGAACGGGACGGCGCCTGAATTTTCGTGAACAATGAGCACGGCCCGGGCTTTGTTCTTTTGCTTGGCCCTTCTGCCCCCCCCCCTCGCCGCCCGGCGCGGCCTATTCTCCATCGTCACCCGAGCTATTTCACTATTCTTCGCAACTAGTATATAGAATACGTCTGTGTACTGCGCGTATACCGACGCGGCGTATATGGATGTACTGATGGAATTCGACGTTTGCGGTGCTTCGGCTGTAAAGCCACAGAGAGAGAGAGAGAGAGAGAGAGAGAGAGAGAGAGAGAGAGAGAGAGAGAACGAGAGCCAGAAAAAGCGCACGTTTTTGCTTCCCTTCTTGCAATGGAAGATTCGCCATTTATGGTTCGAGTAAGCGTCTTTTTCGATTCGAATGGCTGCGTATACACGGCACGAGTATGTATGTATATAAGTTTTTAAACGTCGGAGAGTTTACTGGATTTGGTCGGCGAGTATTATCTGGTACTATAGGTAGCGTACGTATATATACCGTTTGGCCTAGCGTGTTATTATATACATACAGCACGTATATATATATATATATATATATGCGAGACAATTTACAGTTAGAATTATTCTAATGATATAGGAATGTGGCCTGGTCTTCGACTTTCGAGGTGCGCATCTTTATACACACGAGAGTTAGCTCAGTGTCTTGCTCCAAAATGTTTACCGTCTCATTTAGGAAGTTTCGAAAGCTCCGAAAAGTATATATAATGCAACACACACACACACACACACACACACAGAGAGAGAGAGAGAGAGTTTGTTTGTATACCTCACCGAATTATTTAAATTTTCATTGTATGCAACGCGGGCATGCCATGAATTTGCTGCATCAGTAAGTCAAGTCTTTTCCGAGGACTTGTCGGTCTGTTCCACAAAAACAAGCTGATGTAATATTTGGGAGAATTTTCGAATTGAGTACAATGCTCCTCGAAAATTTACATATAAAAAAATTACTTTTCATTTTATTTTATATATATATACTATAAACCATCTGCATTCATCTGATTGATAAATTAAAGTTTTAACAGAAAATACTTAGATGAGATAGAGATTTTAAATAATTGTTTAAATAATTTAAATTTTGCAAACTATGGTTAAAGAGTACATATAATTATTATCACAGGATTGAATTATCTGGAAATTCTAATATCTATAATAGGTTCTCAAAAAGAAATAAGAAAAGATCTTAAATACAAGCTTGTGCGTCTTCGAAGCAAACCTGATTATTTGAGTAACTTCTCTTGTACGGCTGATTGTATAAATTTATCAATAACAATACTATTAATTACTTAGCTATATTACGCAATACGCTCGCATGCGCCTGTAACTTTCATGTACGTTCTACCGATATTCGAAAGCTATACTCGATATATTTATAATCTAAGAACTGTGTGGAACTATAGATATTTATATATAATTAAAGAAAGAAAGAAAATTATAAAAATTGTTGATTTGTGCGGAATGGCAAAAAAATATAACTTATGTGTTTATAAAAAAATATAAGGGCAAGTAACGCGAGAAAAATTCACAGGTGATGATTGCTCGGTGCAAATTTGGAATTGCGGATTATACAGAAGTCACATAATGATTGTGCAATTATTATTTGTATACGAATTCTTATAATAAATTCATCAATACGAATAATCTACGTTATATATATATCAACTTATATTATAAAAATTAATTAATTATATTACATTTACATTTTGAATGTTTTTCTACGTACTTTAAAGAATTATTAATTTACAAATAATAATTTTTTAGTCAATTAATACAATCTTCTTACAAAATATTACAATAATATGAAATTATTACAATTGTTATAAAATTTTATTATTCATTTTGTTATTTTATTATTCGCATAACGGACACAGAAGTGGATATTAAGTAGTAGAGAAATCGATTTTCTATTGAAAAAATTAACTTTTGGTACAATTTATAACACGATGGAACGTGACCGTGTAAACTTGGAATAATCAAGCGGGGTCCCGTCGTCTCTTGGCGATGCTTATCTTTGAATTCCTCGCGTCCCCTCTTCACCTCCTCTGCCTCCTCATTCCCAAATGTACGTATACGTATACGTGTATATATATATATATATATATATATATATATATATATATATATATATACATGTGCATATATTATATATATACGTATTATTTCGACCACCCGAGTCCTCTCTCCCGATGTATTATTAAAAGGTAAATCAAATAAAACAGCGGAACGCGCGGTTCTCGTTTGCGCGCGCCTTGTGCGTGCGGAGGTTAGAATTCTATCGCGCGCATCGGAAAGGTGATCCCGCCGAGGTGAGCGGAAAAGGGAGACAGGGAGAGAGGGAGAGAGAGAGAGAGAGAGAGAGAGAGAGAGAGAGAGAGAGAGAGAGAGACGGAGGGAGAGAGTGACCCTTCCTTCCTGCGTCGGTCACCATGGCAACGCCAAAGCTCTATAATCGGATGCTCGGCGCGCGGCAGCCGCTGATGCCAGGGCTGATGCAGGCCCCACGCCCGCGGTCGGACGTCACCTGCGCGCGGTACCGGCGTGCGTTTCTCTCTTCTTTTCTTCCTTTTTGTCTCTCTTTGACTCGCCATACCTTGCCCTCCTCCCACTCTCTTCCTCTCTCTCTATCTCTCTCTCTCTGTCTCTCCCTGTCTATTGTTGATTCTTTGCAATAGTAAAAAATTATTTATACAATATGTTTACAAGCGTGGGTCGAAGCCAGGTCAAAGCGCATGGTTGATGAGATGGGGGGGGGGGATTAGAGCAACGTAAATAAAGTGAAAAAATGTACAATGTCCGAAAAATTACATTAACGTTTCGTACACTTTATTATTACACTAAAACTTGCAAAATTAATACTTGAAAATTTCAGCCAAATTATCCTGCAAATTACTTTTATACAGCTATCAATCGGTGCATTATAACGATAAGTGGTTTCACATGGGATTATGAACATCGAATTCGAGATCGAATTCTTAGGAAGTTAAGTTGCTATGGATGTATATGGGGTATGCAGAACGTCTGTGCTGTTACCTCGGTTTTTGCACTTCATTTTGCATTGATTGTATTTATATATATATATATATATATATATATATATATATATATATATATATATATATATATTAAGTCAACTAATAAGTGTTTAATTTATCTCTGAACGTGTTGTCAGTAATAAAATGATAATCTTGTATATTTCATGAACTTCAGTACGTAAATGGCAACTATAATAATGCCAGAAGGTATAAAAGCCGGGCACGATTTACAATGAAAGGTTAATCATCCATTTGAACAAAAAATAAGAAAAAAAAACAAAACGATTGTACCTATTGTATATAAAGTTTTGATAAAGTTCGAAATTTATGCATTGCAAGCATTATAATTCTTCGTTCGTGCATTTAAGAAGTCTGAAGCTAATATTTATTTACTGACGTATTGAGAGAATAAAATTTGAAAAGTATTACTATAGGGTATCTATCACTTACATTTAAATCGTCTTTTTTTGTTATAATTGAATTTTCCTTATTTCAATAGGAAGTTGTTAATATTATATTGAAAAAGTTTTTTGTAGCTCAAAACACAGATCAGCGAACGAGGTGATATGTTTGTAAATAAAAAGATTTATTCTTCTCTCTATTATACAGTAATATACCGACTTACCGAGTCAAATTATCGTGAGAATAAAAATAAAGGAAAATTCAAAGTACCTCTCGGTAATCGGTAATAACATTAAACCAGTTACCGCGGTGCCTTTACCTTTCTCTACTTTCACAATAGCGCTGTCAATCAATAATAGAGGTAACTTAAAAAGTTTTTCCTCCATACCAGTCTCATTTAAACACATTTAAATTCGGTTAAAAAAAGTTGACAATAAAAAGCGTCGCATTGCGAGACTTACATTATAAAGCCCATAATATGCAAAGGGAGACAATGGAAGAAAGAGGAGGCCCAAGCCCGACAGAACGAAAGGCACGGAAAACGTAAGAGCACGAAAGAGAGATGAAGAGAGAAAACAATCCACACGTTCACGGCAGAGCTTACACTCCGAGCCGATTCAACTATTACGGCAGGCCGCGTCCCGCGAGGATAACGCGCGAGTCGCGTTCTCTCGGCGCATGCGCGCACTCATTGGTGCGTGCCTTTCGTGCGTTTCACTGTTTTCAGGCCTCGTCAGAAGTGCTCTGGCTCATATAATATGCTTATGCCGGCTTATACCATATACATGTACTATACCCCTCATGCACACACGCATGTTCTCTAGATAAAAGAAGCGCATAGAAGAAGCGACGAACGCGAGAGTGGGGCCTTCTTGCGTATGCCTACATATTTATATGCTGTGCATACGTGTACACAACAGGAGCGAAAGAGAGACGGAGATGGTGATTGCGCGAGATAAGGAGAGGGAGAGAGTACGAGCAGTACGAGAGAGCGAGAGAGAGAGGGGGGGAGCGACAGGCTAAAGGAAGAGAGTGGGGTAAAGATAAACTATATCTATATACTATACTACTACACTACTACCACACCGACACGTCGAGCGAGCACGGCTGCACGGCGCGTCGTTGTGGGGGAGAGAGAGCGAGAGAAAAGAGAGGGGGCAGGGAAGGGGGAGAAAGGAAGGGTCCGGGCGCGAGCACGAGCTCAGTCCCCGATGCTCGCGTGCACGTTCGTGTAAGAACGAGTCGAGAGAGAACAAACTAAACGAATTTATATTATATATATGGATATATATATATTATAATATATCGACGAATCGACGAGAAAAATACACAAGAGGTAATTGTGCGAAGTGCCCCGTTGTCTTTCTGTGCGGCGGTGCCCTGTCCACGTTGACACATACAGAGGCGGCAGCGAGCGACGCGGAGAAGGCCCTGGCCTGGCGCACAAGGAGGCGAGAGCAACAGAACTGCTGCAGTCATCGGCGGTCGACCCACTCCCCTCTCCCTTCGCGGTCGCCTCGACGGCGCTCTCACGGCCATAGCTGCATCAGCGCGTCCGGTCCGGCCGCTCGCAC
Organism: Sycobia sp. Sy_11; assembly: GCA_018907035.1. Classification (NCBI taxonomy): domain Eukaryota; kingdom Metazoa; phylum Arthropoda; class Insecta; order Hymenoptera; family Epichrysomallidae; genus Sycobia; species Sycobia sp. Sy_11. The sequence continues at coordinate 1,635,806 of JACCIC010000025.1, forward strand.
CGCCGCCCGAGTTTTTCACGGTATTGTAATATAATAGCTCGAGACACGCGCGCGTTTTCCTGCCGTCGCGTTCTGTGAGCCGTTACTGTATAAAATTTATACGCGCGGGCGTTATCGCACGCGCGCGCGCATACACGTGCAGAGCGGCGCCAGGCCGGCCAGGATCTCGTCCCGGCCCAGTGTCGATGACACAGTGTCCGCGGCCGCGGGACGAAAAAGCGCGGGAAGTGTTTTTCTATGTATGGTTTCTGTGAAACTGTGCCGAGACGACGAGGTCCTTTGTCGCGGCTGTGAGATGAACGCCTGCTGAGGGCGGCCGGGCAGAGCGCCAGAGCGAGAGTCATTCGTTCCTTCTTTCAAGGAAGATTTGTGGGAAACCGTGGAGAGAGACCCACGAAACAAGAGGTTCGTATATCGATTGTACGAGCTATGTAGCTCCGTTATTTTTCATTTTTGTCGCGGATAGGTACGTGTGTATCGTACGTGCGCGTCCGTGTTTGTGTATGTACCTGCGAACGCTCGCGAATGGAGAGTGCAAAAAACGCTCGGAATGCATTTTGTTTTGTCTGTCTGGAAGCGAGCGGCGCGTTCTCTGTCTATCGTGAATAGACCTGGAGCGCGCGACGCTAACGTCAGGCGAAGGCAATGATCACCTCGACGTTACTTTTTATTTTTTTAATTACAGATTTGTTAGGTAATTTAAGATTAGTCCGAGTAATAAAATGAAGAGTTTTAAATGGATTTTCGATTATTTTGATAAATACGTAGTAGTATTTGAATTTGCGCGGACGTGGTGCTCTTACCTTCGCGTGGCGCACTCTGGTATTCAGTCGCTCTTACAAAAGGGATACAGAGCGTGAATTCAAATTGCAATTTATTAATTGGATCTATTAATTGAATTACACACTTTTTATTATTATTTGACTTTTTTTCCATAAATTATTGCTCTGAAGCGATGAGATTTTTTAGAGAAACTTTCGAATGTACAAAACAATAGATTTTTAAAAGTTTGTATTTAAAAAAGTTATTTGCTGTATATTTATAATATTATATAAAATTATATAAAGTCATTGGCCTTATCTTTCTTTCATTATATCGATGCAAGATTAAATATAGTTTCTAGTAAGTAGACAGACAAAGCAGACACATTCCATTGCTGTTTATGAATTTAGTTACCGTGGTTGTGAATGTTTCAATATACGAAAAAATTTATTTTGAATGATTAGATAGAAATATTGTATAAGTATTGAGTTTTATATATTTTTTTTTTATTTCTTCCCAGGGGTTTTCCTTTATAAGAAAGTTTAAAGAAGACAAGAAGCCAAGATGTTTGACGTATTTGGTTCAGTGAAGGGCTTGCTGAAGCTTGACTCAGTATGTATCGATAACAATATATTCAGATTACACTACAAAGCCACCTTTGTCATCCTGGTGGCTTTCTCTTTGCTGGTCACGTCGAGACAGTATATCGGAGATCCCATTGATTGTATAGTCGATGAGATACCGCTGCACGTAATGGACACATACTGCTGGATTTACTCAACTTTTACGATCCCAGACCGCAATGGAATCATTGGAAAGGACATTGTTCAACCTGGGGTAGCATCGCACGTAGAAGGAGAGGATGAAATCAAATATCACAAGTACTATCAGTGGGTGTGCTTCACCCTCTTTTTCCAAGCTATTCTCTTTTACATTCCCCGTTACCTGTGGAAGACTTGGGAGGGTGGAAGGATCAAAATGCTGGTCCTGGATCTGAACTGCCCTGTGACCAGCGAAGACTGCAAAATAGACAGAAGGAAGCTGCTCGTAGATTACTTTTCCTCAAATTTGCACTCGCAAAACTTTTATGCGTTCCGTTTCTTCCTGTGCGAGGTGCTAAACTTCATCAACGTGGTGGGTCAAATTTACTTCATGGACTTTTTCTTGGACGGTGAATTCACGACCTACGGCTCGGATGTCGTCAAATTTACGGAAATGGAGCCGGAGGAACGGGTCGACCCGATGTCGCGAGTGTTCCCCAAGGTGACCAAATGCACCTTCCACAAATACGGTGCTTCCGGCACGGTGCAAAAGTTCGACGGTCTCTGCGTGCTGCCCCTCAACATCGTGAACGAGAAGATCTACGTGTTCCTCTGGTTCTGGTTCATCATCCTCTCGGTGCTCAGCGGGCTGAGCTTGGGATACAGGGCCGCAGTCGTGGCTGGGCCGAAGCTGCGTTTTATCCTGCTGCGGGCACGATCGCGCCTCTCCAGCCAGGATCAGATCAAGACGATTTCCAACAGGTGTCAGATCGGCGATTGGTTCATTCTTTACCAGCTGGGCAAGAACATCGACCCCCTCATCTACAAGCATCTAATAGCCGACCTCGCGAAGAAGTTCGAGGGCAAGGAGAGCGTATAGAGCGAGCGAATTTTGTTTTTTTTTTTTCTTTAATCGAACAGATATCTTTATATATATAATAATTATATATGTATGAGATGCATGCATGAATGAACGAACGATTGCGAATCTGCGAAAGAAACTTTTGCGGAGAGAAAGAGAGAGAGAGAGAGAGAGAGAGAGAGAGAGAGAGAGAGAGAGAGAGAAGAGAAAGAAGGAGCTTAGTAGTAAATTAGCTAAATTGTGATAGAGCCGTTCCTCTGCGTAGCTCGAGATTGCTGTGTACGGAGAGCGAGCGGGAAAAGAGAGTCGGATAAATATATACGCGGATGAAATATTCATTTGGTCCGAGGTTAAAGGGAACTTTTCAACGCATCTTCGAAAAAAAACTCAGGGCGATTCACAGCCAATGTTGCATTATACAACGTAAAGCGAAGTTGTAAAAGAGAGTTTTGCGTTCTTACGAGACAATAAGTTTTAAAAGTTCCCTCTCTGCTTGTCTCTTCTCTCTCGCGCTCGCTCTCGGTAGGCGAGTTTCCAGGGATTTTTCACAGCCAAGCATTCCTATGAGAGAAAGGACGGGAGGGCACGTATATATATATCCATAGACAGCGAGGGCCCTCTTACCGTGCGGCATTCGCCCGGGTTCGAGCTTCTCGCCGGCAGACGGCGATGGCCAAAGGGATACATACCCGCGCGCAACGTCGCCTGGTCGCCTCTCTTTCTGTCTATATATAGATATACGTGCGCGACCGGATCCCTTCTCTCCTTCATTATTCCTTCTCCTTATTCTCGTCCGACCCGATGGTCCGTTTTTTTATTCTCTCGAAAGGCCGCTCGCCGCTGTCCGCGATCGGCTCCTGCTCATTTATTATTCATCTTCTTGTTCAATCCATCCTCGTCGGCGAGTTTTCGGTTTCGATCTTACTCCCTCCTCCCACCTCCCCCTCACCCCTCTCTCTTTCTCGTCCTTTTTATCTTCGCGGAGAGCCGTGAGAAAAGGAGAAGTTGACACAGGAGAAGAGACGACGACTATCGTGGAGACCGAAGACTTTTTGGACTCCAATTGTGTGATAAGCGAAGGACGGCGTTTTTTTTTTTTTTTTTTTTTTTTAATTTTACTTTGGACACTTCAACTTTACGCACGTAACATATATGGTATGGTCTCGCGGAAAGTTGGAGTTTCGCTTTGTTCCGACGCTCGCAAAACGACGTTCAGCCCGTGTTTCGTTTGCTGGTTCCTTAATTTTTTTTTATTTATTTATTTATTTTTTTTTTTAATAATAGTTTTTGGCCGTGTTTTTTTAGATCCCGTCAAAGAATTTTAAAGAGAACTGGAAAATATTTATTTTAGTTCGGAGTTTAGGCCTCAGTTTCCGAATTCTCGGTCCGTTTTAAAAACTGGTACGCGCCGGGCGATTCTGTTCTTGCTTTAGGAATTTTCGCATTTAAGTGCGTAAAATTTTACAGATAATCCCAGTTTTATTTCTTCAATTTTGGGTATATATATAAAGACCGGTACCTTGGTTCGATCTTAGCCGTGTTTTATCAGATATAAATAATTGTGTACATAAGAACGTAAAATTATGCTCGCAGCAATCGACGTAGCATTAGCGAACCCTCCCACCCCTTTGTCGCCAATCAAGAAAAGCGTCTTTTCTAATTTATTCAACAATAAATCTAGGAAGGCGCGGCATGGCAGTCGCGAGCGTCGTGAAAAGTGCCTTTTTGCTATACATATACATATATATATATATATATATATATATATATATATATATATATATATATATGTATAAAGAAAATACATCGGTATAATCCTGGGGGAGGAGAGGCGTCGCGCCGCTTCCGGCGCGTCTATTTCGGGAGCGTTTTCTTCTCACTCGCTCTCTTGGTAGCCGCGCGCATCTGGAGGCCCTCGTCTTTTTAACCCCGTGCGCCCTTTCAATCGGCACTTGGGAGTTTTCGGATACGTGTGCTTGCTCGCGTGCCTGTTTCTATCTTGCTCCCTCCCTCTCTCTCTCTCTCTCATTCTCTTTCTCTAATTCTCCCCTTTGAGACGCTTTCGTCGGTGGCATAGAGCCTGGGAGAGAGAGAGAGAGAAAAAGAGAGAGAGAGAGAGAGAGAGAGCCCTTTTGGAAGCTCGATAGCCGCCGAGCTTATTTCGAAGCGGTAATTTTTGTCAAGGCCTCCTCTAAGCGACTCCTCGCGCTCGGTACGCGACGAACGAAGAAGAGGCTTTTACGTGGCTTTTGGTACTCGCGTCGGAGGGGATGGGCGTAAGGGGGGGGGTGGAGCTAGAGCAGGAAACTCAAGGCTGGAAATCGTGCGCGCGCGCGCGACGAACGGGCGAAGATTGACGCCGTCCTTCCAGTATAGAATAAATTTAAACACTTATCGCGTCCTACAGCAGTTCATTAATTCTTATTAATCTTAACGCGACTTTCTTTGCTATATATAATTATGCATCTCCACGTCCAACCTCCATACGCACATTTCTACATGAATCCTCTCCTTTCCTTTCTTACTCAGATCTTTCATTATGCCTATAGTATTTAGTCCAGAGACAAAAACGTATAGCACTTATATAGCAGATAGGGAAGAATATTTTATATATAAATATTATATAAATATGATTATATTATACATAAAGCAGGCGTGTAGATATATCTTATGTAATTTCCTTTCTTTCGTTACGAACCCCTAACGTGCGAAAACGTACGAAGAGAAAGAGAGGGAGAGAGAGAGAGAGAGAGAGAGATAGAGATAGAGAGAGAGAGCGCCAACACTTTCCTTGCGCATTGCGCGGAGAAATATATAGTTTGAGAAAGAAGAAGAAGAATGAAGAGAGAAGAAAGAAAGCAAAACCGACGTTGCGACGCAACTTTCCAAGGGACCAATAATTATCCGGGACTGCCAGAGTAATAACGATAATATAATAATAAATTAAGCCGCGCGCATATTGCGCCTTCGTTCTTCGAAAGTTATAATCTATATACAAATGTATGGGTGTACATGTGTGTATGAGCGTGGCTCAGTGTAAAAGAGACATTGCATAAAATTTCTGAGCAGTAGTTTCCGAGTGCAGCAGCGAGAGAGTCGCTTGGCACCTATGCACTGTCTCTCTACAACCCTGCACTTTGGGAGTGCGATTTCTTTTGTTTTTTTTTTTTTTTTTTTTTCAAGCAAAGACTCATTTCTTGTACGTGTGTGTGTGTGTGTGTGTGTGTGTGTGCGTGTGTGTGTGCGCGCGCGCGTGCGCCTGAGCGTGTGTGTCTTTTTTTTAATAATACTGCCGAAGCGTGCGTATAAACGCTCCGTGCGAAAGTTATGCGACGCGCAAGTTCTCTATATATAGATATATATATAGAAATATGTATTTTTTGTAACCGCCGAGCGAAAGATTTAGCGCCGAGGAAGCGCTCGTCTTCGAACTTTTGCTATATATATAATATACATATATATAAATATATATTTATATTATAAATAAATAATAATACTTTTTATTCTTAGAAAAAAAAATAAATTTATATAATTGATATGTTTATAATTATCATATACATTATAACGATTACTGTCGCTTTAACGTTTTCGTACGTTACGACTTTATCTCGTTTACCTTGAAATTCATTCGCGCTGACTCAATATAATTATATAGAGCTACCGAAATATAGAAAAATGCTGACTCGAAACTATTATATCGGTAGATTGAATTTTTCTAAAAAAAAATAAAAAATATATTGTAATTACGTACTCACCTTCGTTCGGAGCCGTTATTTCAGTTCGACAATAATGGTTATATATATAGTAATAAAGCGTATTTTTATAAAGCAACTTGAAACAGCTAGAGCACATATTACGTGTATAAGTAATGTGTATGTGTATTTTGTGCAGAAGAGGAGCGATATATATATATATATATATATATATATATATATATATATATATATAAAATATTGTATATGATATGCGTGGCGGTCCAATTGCGTTTATTGCGAGTCGAGAGTGAAAGACAAGAAGAGGGAGAAGATACGGAGAAAGAGAGAGAGAGAGAGAGAGAGAGAAAAGAAGCGAGAATGAGGGGCATCCTCCATTAGTTTATACATATATACATGTGTGAGTGTGTCATTCCCTTTGATTATTAAAGTGCTCTTAAAGACTGCCAAGATAACGTGAGACAATATATATATATAATGTTCTAGCGCGCGCCGCGCAAGAGCTTCGTTTGCGCTTTTTTCCCCCCCCGTTTCGCTGCCAATATAACCGAGCGGTATCATGGCCCTCGACTTGGGCGTGCAGCAATATACACAAGACGCCATGCACTCTCGCTTCTTAGGCATATTATATGCGACAGTTTTATTATACATATAGATTTAACAAAAAAAAAAAGAACAATTTTTTTCGCTCTTCAACTATTTTCTTTTTTCTATTTTTTTTTGTTTTGTTATTTTTTTTTTTTCATTCCAATATCATTTCTTGTCCAAGCGCATTATTATGTTTTTTCTCCTTTTTAATTAATCTGAAAATAAAAATTACCTTATTTTACGAACCTGCTCCAGCATAACAAGGCTTGCACTTTATTATTTTTTTGCTCTTATCCCCGCCGCTGCGGAGAGCGGGCGCACCGATGCTTTTTTTCCCTTCGCTTTTCTCGCCGGAAAAATGCGCGTTCGTTGGAGAGAGAGAAGGAGGCAGAGCGACACATACACAGCAGAAGTCGCGGCGCGGTCGGTTCAAGATATCCGCACGCCGAGCTTGGATGTGCTGATGGATAAAAAGCTGCGGTGCGCGCGCTCTCCATCCTTGTCCCACATATTCTTATAAGCTTAACTCGCTTTATTGAGGCAACTATTTGCAAATGATATATATGTGTGTGTGTGTGTGTGTGTGTGTGTGCGTGTATATATATATATATATATATATATATATATATATATATACATACACGCATACACCCACTATTTTCTGCCGAGTTGACGCTCTGGCTTGTTTTCTTTCCTTTTTTTTTTTTTTAAAGACTCGTCGTACGTAAAAAGGTAAGGTATATGATGAAATGTGCCAATTCGGGCGATACGAGCGAATTATTGTCGGAATAATTTGCGGGGCTCGAGCGCCCGTCGATGTGCGCGTCTAAGCAAAATAATCGGCAGTGATGCTACGTACACGATGCGCAAGAACGTCGGCGGTCGTTAGCCCCGCGAGCATTTTTACAAGTACCCGGTAAATGTCAATTGATGCTTCGGAAAGGGGGAAGAGTCGCTAGTGTCACGCTACATTGCTCACTGTCTCTCAGTACTAATATATATATGCTCACAAAAAAAAAAAATGATAGAAATCTAAATTTAGCCGGCTCCGAGTATTATTTAGTCTCGCTTTTTTTTTCTATTTTAGACGAACGGTACTTTTTTTCATTTCATAACAGTTCGTACGTCTCGTTAATATTTTATCGAGTTAAATGAGAAGCTTCCGCAAAAAAAGTCACTGATAAGAGCGGCTACGTCGCGCATCTCCTGATTTAATCTAACTTTTTATTTCCCTCCGCTCGATTCCGATAAAGACAGTTGAATATATAGATATATAGACATTACTTCATTTTATTCGATATTATTGTGCGTTGCAGACAAGCTTTCGTAATGATAAAAGAGAACAATACAGCAATTGACATTTAACAAGAGTTTATAAAATATTTATATTGTTAAGATTCCACAAACATTGCGGAAGGTAATCCTTATCTAAAAGTTAATAAAAAATAAAAGATAGAGGGGGGGGGTGAAGTGCCGTCAAAGAACGAAGAAGAAGAATCGACCAAACGGAATTTTGTAGAGAATCGCTAGCGGACCTTCCCGAAGAGCGCCGCGTTATTATTATTATTTTTTTATACCCAATGCAGAATCTATCAGAGTAATAAATAATATTCAATGTGTCGGACGTTTGCATAATAAATTGCACTTCGCGAGGGAACAATGAGGCGAACGTGAATCACCGGAGTTCGACCGGGGCGAACCCGCGTGTACATGGCGGGAGAGATTAGATATGCCTTCGTCTCTTTTCTTTTCGCATTATGTTACTTCTCGTTGTTTTTCTCCCGCCCACAGGCCGTTTTTAAGAACTGAGGGCGCATACGCGCGCGGAGAACGAGCGATATATATATATATATATATATATATATATATCGCGATGATTCGCAATGTCGAGGCAGATCGTGAAACTTTACATACCGCAAACGGCATCGCAGAAATGGCGAGAGGGACCAGTTATAAGTATATAATAATTGTAACATTCCAAGGTGTATTTATACAAACGAGCGAAACTTTTCTTTATAATATATATATATATATACACACATATCGACGAGCTGCTGGAAGAGAAAGGCATCTTTATATATATATATATATATATATATATATATATATATATATATATATATATATATATATAAATAATAAACAGACAGAGCGAGCGCAGAGTGAGAGAGGATAAAAGAGATGCAATTTGTACATGCCAGAGCCTATTTTGTCGGCGGGACGGACAAGTATTAAAATAAAACGAGCGATTGACTACTTTTTGACTATATATTTAAATAAAATTTACTTTGATAAAATATTATGCTTATGTATCGTTTCATTACCCGCCCGTCCCATCCCGGAGGAGGAGAAGGGGGAGGGGGCTACTCAGCAACTCCTCGTTCAGTCGCCCGACCCTCTGTTCACGAATAATTTCCAAATCGGCTGAGATTGGTTGAAATCGTTGGGAATCATTGCAATAGTTCTTTTTAAAAAAGTCAATTGACATGACATTAAATTAAGATTTAAATATCGTCTAAGGTTGCTGTTTGATTAAAAAAAAAATCTTATAAAGTTATGTTTAAACAAATTTTTAAATTTTTAAAAAAGTTTAAAAAAACGTTGCAACAATTCCAGACGGATAAAATACGTGAAGCAGCAATGCTTCTAATAACTATTTTTTTAGACGATAATTTAAACATTTTATGAATAACCATAAATACACGATTGGGATGCATATAGGAAATTAATTAGAAATCTAAAATTATTTTGACCTCTGTATATTCTTCGAATGAACGTAACCCCTCCCGTCCAATGCTATCAAAAAAAAAAAAAAAAAAAAAAATACAACGATCTATGGCATCTGCTCTTTATAGAGGACAACCGTAGCTTGATCACGTCTATTAAGTACGCGCAATGCGCGCGCGCCTTCCTTCGCCCTATCGTGCCAATATTTTCATCCGTGGCGACAATCAATCCGCAGACTCGCGCTGCTGCTGACGCTTTACATCTCAATAATTGTACATAATATGCATTAGTTCGAATTAACTCCTCTTTCAACAACAATGGGGCGCGCGCGCGCGCGCAACGACGCACCGTCGCGTCGTCTTTCATCATCCTTAACAGCTCTTTTTACGACGTTCACGTATATTTTTCAATAATTCCCGACGATACTTTGTCTCGCTGCGACAGTTAATATTTTCAATGCTCGCGGAGTTATTGCAAAAACATTTGGTATATGCATAATGCGCGTACCGTTCAAATTTATTTAAGATTCGTAACCGTCATTCATCGATCGAATAAGCGACGTCATATGGGAAGGAACTTTGTAAGCGCGTCTTTAGATTCGACATAGAATGAGAAATGTTTGAATAATTATCGTAAACGAAGAGTCGAGATATGTGGAATTTAAATTAATATACGCCATTCATATATAAAAGATTTTCGACTCCTCGCTGATTCAGTCATTTAAACTCTTTGCAAGTTTCGTCTCGGACTGCAAAAAGTAGCCTCAAGTCCCACTTTCATATATATATATATATATATATATATATATATATATAGTCTCGAAGAAGGTTCGGGCAGTTCTTATGTAGGCGATGGAATTCAATTAAACTCGAGCATCGCGTCTCGCGACCGCGCCGACTGTCCATAAGAGGCCATCGACTCGTTTCCCCATATCGATCGGCAGGAGGATAATCAGGTTTCGAAAAAAAGCGAGATCTCCTCGGAGCTTTTTCACTCGATCGAGTTCGCGACGTGCATTGCAAGATGTATGTATATACGCATGCGTGTACATATCGGCCGGCTTTTTCGGGGGGGGGGGGGGGTAAGTATCCTCCGCGAGCCTCGAAGACGTTCTTCCATGCGTCGTGATGCGCGACGCTGGAAAATCACATACGAGCACGGCTGCAAATGGAGGGGGAAAAAAATGAAGTAAGTATCTTATATGTGATTAGAGGATAAACGTATGAACGCGACAATGATATACTTCTCTGGTAGAACGGTGGAATGTGGAAAAAAAAAATTTCTAGCTTTCTCTCCGAAAACTCCTTATAACAGTCTTGTTCCAACGATACATTGCATTCGTTCCTAATAAAATTCTATTGCTATTGTAATTAAATTATCAATCGTTTGGTTTCATTGGCGCAATAATGATTTTATTCTTTCTGATCTTGCTGCAAAGTCCAGTCCAGCTCGGGCTGGAATGTTCTCTATATGAAGGGATCTGTGAAATATAACTTAAAAAAAATTTAAAATATCGCTTGAAAGCAATTAACAATTACAAATATATAGATAATTCTAAATGAGTAACTTTATAACTAGCTTATGTCATAATTAAAAATCATAATTGAGTTTGATAAAAAAATTAATTATATTATATTAATTAAATATATATGCTATTTTATCGATGTAACCAAATGGTTCTATACTATCCTCTCACTGAGCTTAAAAATGGTCAATTTTATAAAAAATATATTGCGTAATTATTTACTTAAATTTGCTTATTAAAGGCTGATAAAAATAAACCATAGTATAGCGAATGTTACAACGCAACGAGCTCAACTGAAAATTAATTTCGCAGAATAACTACTATAATGTACAAGTACTTATCTAATCTACTCTTTAGATCTTGTTAGCTCAATTGGCATATAAAAAGAGACACTTATCCTTGCTTTACGCTCAAAAGAATTCCGATGATAATAAAGTAAACATATATGTGCCGAAAAAAAGGAAAAATTGCTTGAAATAAATGAATTTTTGAATTCCTTTTAAATATACGTAATCGTAAATCCTCAAGGTATAGCTAAAGAAATTCGAGTCAATAGAACATAATATATATATCGGGAGAAATTCACACACACTTCATGGAAATTAAGTTATATGTAATTGATGCAAATAATCAAATTTTAAATTCGTGTCAATAATAAATTAAACTGCTCCGAGATTCTTTCAGATTAGAACTATATTAAACAATGCCTAATATGATTTTTTTTACCATTTTTTAAAATATATTAACTTTCTTCATCTTCGGTATTTTCTAGTGATTTACAAAATATTGGCAAGATAAAATTACCTTTTCTTGCCCTCTGCTCAGTAATTTGCAGGGACCAATGAATATATATTTATTTTAATTTAATTAATATTGACAAAGACAAGAATAATATAAATAGAAGAAAAGTTCCTTGGAAGAAAACAAACAGGTTCAGCGGCTAAAACGAAGAAATGAGAAGTTAAATGCAAAAATTAACGAAGCTTCTGAATATTAACAAAAAGCTATATTGGTCAAGTCATGAAGTTAAAAATTTTTTTTCTTTTTTTCAAAGGCACTTGAGATTTTTCGCCAAGCGATGGTTGGCATCGACAGGTCATCGATGCGTGAAATCCAGGTTTGAAGACTTTATTTTGTAAGAAATATGCGTACAAAAATTTTTAGTTCAAAAGAAAATGACTTAAATTTAAAAAAGAAAAAAAATTGGCGTTCTAATAATTATCATTAAATAATTATTATTTAAATATCATAAGCAAACATCTGACAAACAGACTGTGACCCATTTTTTAAACAATTATTTCCAACTTTAGGCCTTGGACATAAGTTAACTTTGAATGACACATTCTCCGCTTAAACGTGCTAAGGATTACAAACGATTTTCTTTGTGTTCAATTTCGATTTCATTTTATTTAATCTACTATCAAATACCAATTAAACATGTAGATATATATTAGAAAGTTTTTTTTTTTCACCACCGCACAACTTAGAAAAATACCTTGAGAAAGAAATGTGCTTTAGAAAGTCAAAGCTATATAATGAAATCGAAAGAACCAAGCGATATATATATATATATATATATATATATATATATATATATATATATATATATACGTCTCACGTCCACGATGGCGGCGAGCATGTATAGTATATGTATATATAAAATCCGTCGTAACAACGTCAAATTCCTCGAGGGGCGTAGCCTCGAATTGGTGCGGCGCGCATCAGCGCGAGCGGGGGCCCAGCTAACGAACCCGACAGAGCGCTGCATCCGTGCCGCCGGGAACACACACATATATATAGTCTATTATTCCCGCAATTCCATTGCCGCCGACCTTGGAATCTAATCCGGAACGCCGCGCGCTCGCGGGGCCGTAAAAAAGGGGGTCGAGCCCCTCGCGGACTGGCATTATCCCTCTCCGGTGCACGCGCGCGCGCGGGCGACGCACTTATTACAATACGCCGCTGGTGCACGCTAAAGTGTATTATATACACATATACACACGTATATATATCATCAGTGCACAACGTTTAAATAGAGGGATCTGCGAGATAAGCCGATCGTCGCCCGACTCCCGCTATACGTCGCGGCGTTACCTTGATTTTCTGGCGTATTGATAATAATAATAATAATAATAATAATAATAATTGTCACGAACAGCTGCGGTTCTGGGGGTCAAACGTAATTTTGGAGTCGCTCGTGCGCGCCGCGTGCTTACGCTCTCGGTCGTGCAGCAGCGCCGAGGGCTTACAGCGCGCTGGTCGCGTCGCGTCGCGACAGCGGGCGCGACGGTTGTCAAAACAGCGCTGTTACCAGTGAAAAAAAAATCCATCGAGAGGATCGAAACGCCTCGTGAGAATGTCGTTCCTTTTTTTTTTTTTATAGCATTTTGAATCATATATGGTATTTTGTCAGAATTTTGATCGACAGCTAATATAAATTTTAAGTTCCTATTTTTTAATATTTTCACATTGTACGGGGATCTCGACTGAGATTATTCGTATATCCCAAGAACCGTTCGAATTACGCGTGCGAATATCAAATTCGGATTTTACGGATAGCCGGTCACCGTCCATTCGATCGAATCGAATTCAACCTCTTATTTGTTACGTACAGGATTAAATTTATTAAATTTATCAGATGGTTGAACCAATAAGTAAATTAATTAATTAACATACAAATAACTATAATTTATTTGTTAAATTAATCTAGTACGATTATCGAATTATCGTGAACCCGGATAGTTGAATCTTCGGATTTATTATTCAGTCATCCGAAAGCATATAATTCGGAAGATTCATGCGTGATTATTCTGTATATGATTTAATTATCCAAATTGTCAAAAAAATCGCGAAAACGAACTTTCAGCATCAATCTTAAATTTTCTAATTACTCGACAGAAAAATTTTGCAATATAATACGCCAAATACACCGACAGAGAACATACGTAATTCGAATGGAAATAAATTTTTATGTTTCTAAAGTATATCAGTTTTCATTACATTTCGATTATTTCGATAAAGCGCGTATAGGAATCAACGCCGCCGATACCGAAGCGACGCCTTTAAAGAATATAAAATTTCTTTAACGCTAATATATAGGCGCGCGCTTACAAAATTCATAGATTCATCGGAAGTGATTGTCCCATATCGTCAATCGTCCTCGATAACGTGATTGACACATATTTTTCAAATCATTTCCTTCACTATGATCCCGAACGCGCGTACACGATTTTTCAGCTAGAAGCGTAACTTTATTTAATTCAGCAGACTCGTAACTGTTATTTTAACGCGTTGAAATACTATATAGAATTCATAGGTAAGCGATATTTTGAAAATCTAGCTATATAGTCAATCGTTAAATTTGACGATAAATCGAAAAATATATGCAACTCAAGGCCTGTTCGCGTCTCATCATATAGGCTCAAATCGGTTTTTGCACAATCGACGCGTATTAACATTTTTCCTCGAGGCATAATTTCCCTTATCTCCTTTCAGCTCTCCGCAATCACACTTTATTGCGATTACAAAGTATCAAGAGCAATTTTTTTTTGCCTGTAAGTCTGGATGGCGGTTGAATTGTTTTTATATTCGCGAGATTATATTTGTATGCTTCTGCAAAATATATATATATATATATATATATATATATATATATATATATATATTTGAATGTATAATGAAATCATCTTTCATATTAGAATGGAATATAATATATTTAAAAACTTATTAATTGTCAATTACTCAAAGAAACATAATAATCATTTAGAATGACTCACTTTCGCCTCGTGTTATAATCTCCAGAATATTTTAAAGAAATTTCGGATGAATAATATCTGTAGAACAATATCTTACAATATAAGTGACTCTGAAAAGAATATACCATAGTAAAGGTGTACTTAAATAATAAGACAATTTCTTATGAAACAAATTGTAGTAATTAAATATTTAATTTTCAGCTGTTGATCACAATTATCAAGCTATAAATGAAAAAACTTTTTATACGAAGAACTGAGATTGTATAACTTGCGATATTAAATTGACCATATTAATGCTATAAAAGCAGTCGTTCTCCAAATTACTCGAAAAAATGTTTGCAGTTATATTTGTGTATATATATATATATATATTGGCGAATGAAAAAGGTTTTAAGAACATGCCTCGATCGTCAACAAATAAAAAACTCCAGTAGCAATGTTATCCTTTTTTTTAACGTTTCAAAAAGAACATCCTTTTACAAGAAACGGTCTTTCTATCTTTAATAAAAATAAAGGCAAATATATTCTGCTCGGGCATCGTAATGTGGTGATTTTTTTTTCAACTGCTTTGTAATGCCATCAGGCTTCAGGCCTTGAAAGTCACTGATATACGCCTGGACTATTGATTTAATAAAATCGGTATTTTTTCATGACTCTAAAAATACCTTCGGTAACGATTCATAACCATTAACCAACATGAATATGAATTTATTATAAATATTTTATACATGGTCTTTAATTCGCAAGATTATGTTTGGATACAGCATTAATAAAGTTTGTATTTTTCTGACTCTTAACTCACTTTACTTAAAAGATGACCAAACTCCGATGCAATAATTATTCACTGGACACAACTAAATCCGACGTGGTCAACATTATCTACATTGAATATTTGAACATCTACATGGAAACCAGTAAAAGCTGCAGCAGAATGCTACTAATCGGTAGATAACGAGTGGGATAGTTTCTCGTATTTTAGAAAAATAAATTAAGTTAAGCCTATTACAACGATTATTGTATTATTTTATTCTATAACATTTTTTAATATATTTTAAAGATAAATAAAAGTTTTCTTACTGAAAACGATTTTACGTACTTTATTTTCTGATACATTTTGTTTTAAATGTAAGATTAAGATAATGCAAGATTTTGTGTCCCATTTGTGTCCCAAGCAGCTTCAGCACAAGGATCATGAAAAAAATCTGTGGCCCGTATGTTTTGTTAATATTTTTGATAAGTTATACGACGGAGAAAACGTAAATGCCAGTGGTCCTGCAAAACACAATTTCTTAACTTCAATTTTCAAAATATCCCGAGCCATTCTTTCATACTTTACAATGCCAGTAATGCAGATTTTACACGAAGAACTTGAAATTTACCAGATTAGCATGTTACATTCAAATAATATAAAGATAAAAATCAAGCGTAACCTGTTCTTCTCTACTTCGCGTGAAAGGTAAGCAGGACGTTAATATATGAAAAACAACGCATATTCTGTGAGAATCGTGCCAAAGTTTCAGAAATTTCTGGAATTTTATTTCAAATAGATCTAAAGTTCAGCTTTATAATTATAAACAGGTAAAAGTGGCTTTGAAGATTTTATTCGCACACCCATACCTATATCCTGTCAAAAAATAATATCTATATATATATATATATATATATATATATATATATATATATCATATATGAGTATGTTTCCGTTTCTGATTTGCAATTTCTAATGACTAGGATACGACAAAAAGGGGAAGGGCAGTTAGAGTTTGAACGCATGAAAAGGCATTTTATACTTGTCAATAGGATTATTTTTCTCCTTTCATGTACTTCAGCTGGGCGCTTATAGCTTCCCAGGTTTATATTTCAGTTCAGTTAGAATTGACATTGGTACGAGGATAAAAATGCATTTTTATACACGTTATTATCCTATATACGGAGATATCGAATGGAGCATCGACGAGGTAGAAATATAGAGATAAGGGTGAACGAAGAAAAAGGAAATTCACGCATAATTTTATATCTTGACTTTTATACACAGTTTTTTGCGGTTATATATATAGACAGAGAGAGAGGGGGGAGAGAGAAGGGGGCGAGGGGGGGGGTTGAGAACGCAAGCCGGTTTTATACGAGACGCGCTTTTATAGCGATGTTTGAATTCGAATTATTTGCGAGCACGAGCCACAGCTGCAGCAGCAGCAGCAGCAGCAGCAGCGGCCAAATACACGGAGCTCGCATGCAACAGATGCGAAGGACCCCGCCGATGATGGGGCGCTCAATGAAAGCCCCTGCCGTCGAGAAAGTACTGTATGGCTTGTATATACAGGTATACGTATACACGTATATGAGTGCGCTCGCGCGCGCGCGCGTGTGTGTGTGCGTGTACGTGTGTGTGTGCGCGCGCGTACAAGTCCCGAGGTTCTCCCCCGCGCCTATCGCGAGAAGCGCGGACGAAAGGGCGATTAGGAGTCGGAGGGGAGGGGAAGCGGCAGGAGGTCACTACGAACTGTCCGACGGGGCGCACTGTGCGTACGTAGAGCGAAGGCAGAAGCCCTGGCTTCCACGGGCTGGGGGGCAGGGGGATGCGCGTGGGGACTGATGGAGCAAAATCCACGCAACGAATGCGAGGTGTGACGCGCGCCGCGTAGCGCAGGCGTCTGTAAGATATACAGGGATATATATATATATATATATATATATATATATATATATATAATATACGCGTTACATAAGTATAAGCTCGCAGCCGTATGCCCTCCCCGACTCGTATACACAGCACGGTTTAAGACGCGGAGCCGCGATGCCGATCGTTAATGCTGAACAATTAGAGATATACAGTTATTAAAGTATAAAATACTTTCGTCCGTGAAGAACGCCCCGCGCGATTGGCTAATCCGAGGCGTGACGTATGTATTGAGTAGCTCGTGATACATCGGTCTACTTACTTAGTTATAACTATGGTAGAAACGGGCTTTGTAAAAGCCGATTCATTAAGATTTGCCATCAGGTGAAGCATTTGTGGTGGTTGAATTTCTTAATAACGAGGGCTGATTCAATGCGCAAGAAATGAAATTAGCGAAAGCGTCGCTGTCAGTGCTATGCATATATTTTTGATGTTCTTTAGCTTCGCTTTCTTTAAGCTCACAATTGCTGGTATTAATCAGCGACCGAGGTCTACGATCTGTTTTTTTAAACAAAGCACAGCTAATATTTTAGTATGCGCAAATTGCACGCAGAAAATTTACCCGTCACTGTTCGTTTTTGTGTTCGAGCACAATGGCACAATGGCACAAAACAGCAACGCTGTGGCCTTAACCCTCTCATCGTGTCTTAATTTCTTTAACTAAATGAACGTTTTTACCGAAGTACCATATGATCTGCTTTTCACCTTGACTCCGTCAACGATTCCGCCAATGTTACCAGCCGATAACTGCTACAACGGCGCGTTCTTCCAATATTTCAAAACTTCGATTGTCAAAGATCTCGCACAGCATGAATATCTCTTTAAAATTACGAAATAAACATTAAAATCCGTCTATACTTATACCTCATAAGAATCGTATTAAAAAAAAAAAAAAAAAAAAAAACAACGCGTCTTTCCCTATTATTCGAGCTCAACCGATCTTGCCGGACGACGTGCGCGGCTCATGCGTGCGCGCGTCCGATTTAATTGACGCTTTCGATTGACGTGCGGCCTCTCAGGATTTGGGAAGAGGGATCGAGAAATTGGATACGTATCGACCTTATTTCCATCAATGATCCTCCAGTGCTGCGTACAGATGTGTGTGTGTGTGTGCGTGCGTGTGTAAAAGGCGCAATTTGACCACTTAACCAACCCGAATTCCACTCGTTTTCAAGCTTAAATCCTTCTTGTAATTAGTCGTAAATATAAATATAGGTATATGCGCGCAGGTAAAAATTGGATGTGTTCGCGAGCTCATAAATAAAGCGCGGATCCGATAAAAAGGAATAAATGAATTAACTTTGACAACAATTAAGTTTCTGTATCGCATACGTACCGAGAGAAAGTATTACGGTATAGCGACGGTCGGCCGGTTTGCTATACGGATTTTTTTTCAGGGCAAAATAATCTCATCGGACGAAGTTATGGGGCTGTCGGAATCAATTATCACCGATCGAAGAAAAAATTCTCCTTTTATGAAGGCAATACAAAAAAAAAAATCAGCATGTTGTTTATCGAGGCCTCTTCTCCATCCCTAGTAAATCCTTGAAAAAATCTGGAAATGACGTTTTTCAAATTTGATAACCAAAATATATCAATCAAATTTGGAAAACGTTCTTATTTCTTCGAATTTCGCAGCAATGCGAAATAGATTTTAAAAGGTTACTTAATTAGCTTAATGTTTGCATATAAAAATCTTTCTATTTGATTGGTTTTAAGTCATACCACGGGTCATTACGTACCATTGTTTGGCACGTACAAATCGTGCCGAACGCATTCTTACGCACATTATAACATTTTCTAAGCAACGGTTACGGCAGCGCACAGTAATTTGATCGCCGATTGTAAAAAATGAAAGAAATCATTCTACTTTCTAGGAATTTGTATGAGCCGACCTTAAAAAATTTACCGTTGACCTTGTAAAATTTATTAGGCGCTATACTTTCACGAATCTGTAATCCAATTACGGTGCAATATTGAAATTTTTATACTAGTTTTCTAAAATGTTTCCTCAAAAGTTTTCTTCGTGTATAATAAATGGGTTAGCTGAGAAGGATATTGTATATACCTTTGGTGTACTACTATATATAAAGTATGGCGAATATACTCGGTCATATGTACTGCTATACATATAAAAAATAAGCTAAAACTTATAAACAAAATGGCTTAAGGACTTCGCACCCTTAGCGTGCATTTCTACAATCCGGAACTTTTAGAGAACATGCAAGAATTACTATAGTGTTTTATAAAAGTTATTTAAGGATTAATTACAACAATAATTAGATTGGACAATTGATAGCGTTAAAAAGATAGAAATCAAAAATGCAGACAGGTGCAATATCGCCAAAAATACTAAGTTTAGTAATCGATTCAAGGCTTCATTGTAGTAGTACTTGGATATAACGTGATACCAAAAACGCATCTTTGCACGACAAATATTCAGAAAATTGTGGGAAAAAAACAAACAAATAAAAATGATAATTTTAGCTCTAAAAAGTAGGTGAATACTGTAAATTTCTTTTTCAGAGATAAGCTATTAAGTGTGATATCATATGCAGATCCGAAACATGCCAGAAACAGGACATTATATATATATATATATATATATATATATATATATATATATATATATCATACACGTATCTAATGTCGAGATACCTAAAAAAAGCCGACCCAGCCATAAAAGCTATACTTGTAGGGATCTTTCGATCTTGGATAGAATGGCGCACATTGTCGTGTTCTTCTTCCAGTGACATTGCTACAGAATATGCATACGCGCACTAGGTCACAAATCTTTTCTTTATCTGTAAAAAGCTCGCCTTATTTTATAAGCTTTTCGAGCGGATGTGTGAAACGGCAATGTATAGAGATAACAGAGTAGTATTTTTTATTATCACACACGGATAACTTTGTGCCTGACAAATTTTTTACGGGCGCACAGAAATTATTTTAAAATATACAAGTTTGCATATAGTTTTGAAACTTTTGTTCTACGCACAGCATCGGTATACCTGTAGTAATGTATAATATTAAAACTTCGAAATTTAAGATGTTTATTCGATACTATATTTATAAAGCAAATGTAAATCAGTAGTATAAAATATAATTATAGATTAAGAATTTTGAAAGTATTTCAATAAATTCAGTTGAAATCTAATCTCTCCTATTCGTAGATCCTATCCTATCGAGAGAAGTTGTCCACATCGAATACTATATTATTTGTTGTTAAAATTTTTCATAATACTCTTTTCAATATATACTATATAGTTATGTATATTACTATATAGTTATAAATATACATTTTCAGTCTCGTAAAGAAGTACTTGAAAAACCACATATTTCATATTTTTTCTTTTTTTTACCGATGCAGTAAAAAAAAACAAAGATATGAATTAAGTAGAAGTCGATTTTCAAAGTTTTTCAAATGCTCCTTTATGGGACTGCATACGTATAAATTTCTGATACTTACACGAGGGAGGCAGTTTTATAGTTATCCAACGGGCGAGATAATACGGCTGTTATACGTTCGCAACATATAAAAGATTCATTTCGCTTTCGTTCTAAACTGACCATACACGGGTAACACGTGTAAAGCGACCTTATACGCTTGTATACGAGCTTCCTTCTTTTAATGCGCTACATTTAATGCAATATCGGTGTATATATATAGCGCTACGTTATAACTTTAGAATATTAAATAAATGAATAATTATTATAGAGGAATTTTATCGTTCGCTTGACGTATTATCAATCGGGACATTTTTTTTTACTTTAACACGGCATCATTCAATTTTTATCGTGAGAGTATATTAATAATATTAAATAATGAAAAGAGCGTAAATTAAATATTTAAAGAATGATGCACGATCACGTTCGTATATAGTAGGTGCCAAGACGTTTTTTTTATAATAGCAAATACAGTGCGCATATAAACTAGTGAATTATGGTGACACTTATCTGGCTTTCGATTTTAGTTTTAAGTACAATAGGATATAAATTTGCTGTGTGTAAAGTCGATTCTCTCGGGTCAGCGTTCAATTGAGTCGTTCAGGGCTTCCAGTAAAGTACAAACGAGGGATTATATACTGCAACTGCATATGCTGGTCTTCACAAATTTCAGGATAACAACGAAGTATTGCCATTGGCACTCCCACTCCCAAGCATCCCGGCAGAATGCTAATGAAAAGTGCGAAGGATTGCGAACGAAATAATTCCGAGGGTCGGGTTCCCGTGCTTTTATACCAACTTTCAATCGCTCTTTTTACTATATTCACAATGTTTAAATATTTTATTCTTTTTACAATTTCAACCTCGTCTGACATATTCCAATAGTGAATTTATATCTTTAAGTATACTCGAATATCTTACAATGAGACTTTTTTACAATAAGCATTTTCACTACTCCATGAAAATGCACTGAACGTCGTTAAAAAAGGAATTTATTTTGTTTTTAAACGACCTATACTATTATTACTTTAATCCAAAAATCGTATTAATTTCAAATTCATAATATCTTCTACATTAAAATTATATTTTTTTTTATGTTTTTGTATTAAGTGTAAATATATTTCATATCTTTTTATTAACAAACCCAATGTTGTAGAGCAATTTTTACTTTATATTAATCGGATTAAAAAAAAGGAAGATATACCATTTACAGGGCAAACTAAATTTGTAATGATTCATTGAATATTATTAACATATTAGCATTATGTACGTATAATACTAGTTGGTTTTCAGTTCAAGTAAATAACCGGATTATATATCAAACATACTAATATTACTATTTTATTCGGAGAAAGAACATAATATTAGATGCATGAATCGAGAAGGGTTATTTTCTTCAATAAGATATAAAAAAGAAAACTTTGTGTTGAAGTGCCAATGGCACATATATATACACAGTGATAAAAATAGAACAATCCAGTTTTTGTATTAAAATAATAGTAGAAAAGATTCATTTAAAAAATAGATTTATTTTTTAGAAGATCCATTTGAATAAAAAAACCCCTATTAATTTTTTTATGGAGTAATTAAATTTTGTTTCAGATATAGCGAATATCTCCTTGTTAATTAAATCATGATATGAACAGATCAAATTATAGAGAATTCCAAAAATTATATTGGATTTAGTATAAGAAGTAGTTGTATCCACTGGTGTATTAAACATATTCAAATCCTATCTTAATGTTCTACTACATTTTATTCTACTCCTATATTTTCATTTTTATGTAAAATTCATATTCATATAAAATCAATTGTATGTTTGTCGAACTATATATACAAATACAGTTGTTTGGAGTACATTCAATTGCATTTTACGAATTAGAGTACTGTATACTGAATTGTTTTTTTCATACAAAATAGTATCCGGCGCTCTGCGTATTCATTCCTCATATATTCATATCGTACGCTTCTGCATTTATCATTTTACAGAAACACTCATCGGTAAAAGTATAAAATTTATTGACAAAAACTTGAAAGGAAAAGTCATAAAAAGAAATTCAGACTTTGAAAAAACGGTGTATCCGGGCCTAAATCTGAAAGGTGCCAAAGTGCTTCTAAAGTAAATACATGTTTATATACATACATGCTCACTCATTGTTCATCCGCTGTTCTAGCATTTGCTCACGAGGATGAATAAGGACGATTGCGCGCGAAAAGGAAAAGGAGCTTGGTTCGATTCGCGCGCAGACTCTCTTTCTCTCCCTCCTTTCCCTCCCCGTCCCTCACTCGCTCTCTCGCTCAGTCTCCTCTCTCCCTCGCACTCACTGGTCCAGCAAACTTATGCATACACGTAGACGTATATACATACATACATACATAACATACGTACACGTACGTACGTATAGTACATACTTCATCCGCACCGGTGAGGGAGCGGGTTCGAGCGCAAGAAGCGCTGCGCGCGCGCGCCCAGGGGGCAACGGCCGGTCAAAGTCCCACTTGCAACTCGCGGGGCGCGCGCCTTTCTCCGCTCGGGCATTGCGAGCCCGCGCCGGGATTCCTTCAGCCCTCTCTCCTCATCACACACACACACACACACACACACACACACACACAGACGCGCGCGCGCGCGCGCATAAGAACACACAGACATACGGCCGTCTCATCGTTTTCGGTCCCGGTCGCGCGCGGGGGAGAGGCCCGAGCTCCCGCCGGCCCTCCCGGGCGCGCGACGGGAATTAACCGCGGGACTGCCGCGGGTCCCGCGGGCGCCTTCTCTCGGGCGCTCCCTTCCGGCCGGCCCTTTTGTTCGTCTAACACGCGCGCGGCAGCTCGTTTGGGGGGGTGGGCGGGCGGAGGAGTTTTGCCTGCCCTCGTGTCGTGGCGCGTCGCGTCGTCGGGCGAATAATAAGCGGCCGGGGGGGGGGGAGGGCCCGAGGATGTGAGGCGAGCTTTTCAAGTTCAACGCTCGGGGGGTTTCTTGCGCTCCTCGGGTGACGCGCCGGTGCTTTCGGCCTCCCGCGTGGCTTTCTTGAGAAGTAAGAGGAATGTTGTTCGGGTGCATTATCGGTCAATCGTCGATGATTATAATTCAGGATTAAACGCCTGGGCCTTGACTGTGGGGAGAATTTTCGGATTTGGTTCTTACGGCTGCGCTTGCCTGTTTCTGAAAGGAGGATTGAGAATGAAAATCATGACCGAATGTTCGATGTACGTATTATTTCGAATTTTGGAGAAATGCAAATGCTGTAAGAATGTTGAATTCTATTGTTTGGGTGAAAAATATAAAATTTTGGCGCGAAAGAGTTTTTTCTATGACATTTCCAGAACGAAATTGTAACTTCACTTCTTTTGTTTATACGTGAAAAGTATCTGTGATCTTTAAGTTGGAAATTTTAGAGTGTCAGATTTTTAAATAGTCAACGTATACGGTGCTATTCCATAGGTGTGGCAGCTCAAAATGCAAAACATTTTGTTGCAATCGTAAGAGTTTATAAAAAAAAATTATTCGTTCCTATTTTTATGAAAATCTTGCTAGAAACTTTATTTTCGTATTAGAAAATGTTGTTAATGAAAAATTCGATTCAAGTAAGTTTTACTTCATTTTCAATTTAGAAAATTCATTTCAAATTTTAAAAACATTTAAATGTAGATTTAACCTATTCGTGGTTGCAACCTATGCAAGCAATCGAGATAACAATGAATCTCTATTAATTAATCTATTGTTCGCCGATGATTCAGTTGTACAAAGTTCATGGAATGATTCGACTAAGTAATGATATGGGCGATGATGTAGATCCATTGATGCATTCACATGTATTAATAGCGTAATGTTTTAACAGCGTAAATTGGAGCAGTACTTTTTAAATCCGTGTAAATTAATTGACCGTCGAGAACGTTTTACTCATTCTATATTTCAGTTGTGTCTAAATTAATTTTTTAAGTGACTCATACTCAAAGTAATGTTTTTTCCTTCTCTTTTTATTTACATAAATTCAATTCTCAGCACAGTCTTTCGTAATAAAAAGTCCGCTAGTCTTAAAGATCATGGTAATAATGACAATTATAACTGTTGTATCGAGATGGACTTGATAATTACAAGTCTCTGAAGTCTAAATCCTGAAACGCGGAAAAACAAATCAAAAGAAACAATCTGACGTACGTATAGGTGGAGGGGAAGGGCGCATACCTTGGAAATTGCTTTTAATCCACCAACGCAGTTCTCATTGTACAAGGCCACCGCCTCTCGACACTTTACATTGTTATTGTATCCCTTCACTATATGCTGGTAAACACTCGCACTTTTCACATATATGTGTATATATATATATATATATATATATATATATATATATATATATATATATGTATATAATGCGTGTCGGTGCATTTAACAGCGCGAGTGCAGCGGATCAACATCGTTTCATCCGCGAATCGCGCTGCTAGTGCGCGTGCAACATGCATCGCGGCATTTCACGCGCGTGACTCCAGACCGCGGTATGTTTGTGCGCGCGCACACACACACACACACACACACACACACACACACACACACACAATACCCGACGTGTTGGCTCGGTATTATATTAGAATCAATTATCGCCCGACGTGGGAGAGAGTATAAAGGAGAGAGAGAGAGAGAGAGAGAGAGAGAGAGAGAGAGAGGAGGGGAGGGAGGAACTTTACGAGCGCGCGCGCCGACTGTAAAAAGAAAAAAAAAGAATAAAAATAAAATAAAAATAGGCTCGACCTCGGATTCTACCGCCCTCGTGACTTCACATAGGCTCGAGAGGCTTCGATTCCGTCGCTTCCACAGTCGGGGAGCATCCCTGAAAAAATAATAATTGTTATTACATAGATATAAATATATATATATATATATGAAACCGTCGTCATTATAAACCATTTTGATATACTCGCAGAGGGTCGGGGGAGCATCGCACGATAGGTACGAGACTTTATCGCGGACGTTTTATAATAGGCGCAATTAAGCTTTTCCAGGTCAGGCATAGAGAGCGGTAAGGGGATGCGCGATGGGAGAGGGGGTGGGGGATTGAATCCGAATCCCTCGCTCTTCGCGTCATTCCTCTTTCTTCTCGCGCTGGCATGGGAATCGAGATAATTCTTTATCACTTGTGTGCTCAGTGGCGCGCTCGCACGAGCGAGTAATACATTTTAATAAATATTTAAAACGTATACGAGTTTTTAAAAACTTCGCCCAAAATTACTGGCTCACGTACGTATGGCCGTCGAAGAGTTCGTGGACAAGGTTCAAAATCTGCACGCTTGCAATGTAAAACCATGTCCTATATATTCGTGCGGCGACTTTCTGCCGTATTACATTACGTATGCTATTTTCCTTTTTATTCGTACGTGCTCTTTTTTATTTACCGCATTCCTCGCTGTTCCGTAACTGTTCGAGCCTTTTTCATTTGTATTGATTTTAATGAAAAAGATAAACTCCGCAAAATATATCTAATAAATGCCGATACTTTTGATAAGAAAACAATCAATAATAGTAATCTATTGTCGGTAGGAGAATACTTATGAAGTATCGCGATATCATTGTTAATTATGTATAATATTTTCTTTGATCTAACTTGCTCGAATCATTTCAGATTCTTAGAGCGTAAAAGTTTTTCGAAAGTTATCTAAATTTAAAAGGCTTTTTTATATTCACACTATCATTAGATACAGATTGAAATGTATTGCAGCAGCTCGATTTTCTACATGAACTGCTCGAACTGAAATCTTAGGATATAAGTAATACATACAGTCGTATGTCTCAGACAAGAACGAATGCCGCAATTTAAAATGGATTAATCGTGGTAGGCAATAAACAAGGATCAGCGCCGACACCGACGTTATTTATAAAGTAGTTATAACTGATAGCAGGAATTATCTAGATAAGATGCTATGTCTCGTATAAGGATAAATTGTATTATATACATAATATATAACCACGCTATAACCGCGCATTTGTAATTGCAATTAGATATTTTAGATTGTAATGCAGAAATTTTTGCACCGACAATTCGATAAGATTTAAAATAAAATCGTGAAATATTATGATTATATATCCGTAAAAACAAATTTTCTAGGTTAAAGTCGACATCAGTATTGGTATATGGGCTTCGATACGATGTTAAATTAAAAATTGCCTTGTATCGAGAATTTCACTAAAAATAAGCAACTTTCATCAGTGAGGTCGGTAAATTTGCTATGAGCTTAAGAAAAGAGCATGTCTCAAGAACTGTATAATTAGTCATTATTTACTCAGCCATTGATGAAACTTCTTTTCTTTTATCGAGGCTAGAGCTTTTCGCTGCAGAATAAAAAATATTGAAAGGAAAATTACTGTTTAAATTTTCTTTTTGTAAACCTTCTTTTCACATGCTTAATATTAATATTGGTGTAGTTTAAAAATTTATTTACATAAATCTTCAGTGGCAATGTATTACATTGAATTATCATATACTTCATATACATAAATCTAAGTAGTAATATTGAAGAAACTTTGTATAAAAATAAAAGTCCGTAAATTAGCAAGCGCTGCCTTATATTTTAAAATTCAGCTGAGGCAAATTATGATTTTCAACGTGTACCAGTTAAATATCGACGATTTAAAAAAATTCATTTTTTGTGATTTAAGAGTTATCTTCGAAAAATATAGCCGAGTTACTCTTTTCATTAACCTACAGTCTGAATTTTGTTTAACTTTATATTCACGATGTTTGATCGTCGCATTTGGCTGTTTCAATGTCAGATCAGTAATTGCGCGCAATGTTGAGATTTGGCCTGCTCGCGTAAAAAAAGCGATATATATATATATATATATATATATATATATGTGTGTGTGTGTGTGTGTGTGTGTGTGTTTAATTCCCTCACTTTCTTCTAACCCTTCTTACGAATTCACATGAATTGCCAAAACGTCGAATTGGCCAGTGAATCCCCAGTGTTCACGGACTAAATCGATTATCAAAATTTTACGAATGTAAGCCCAGTCGCGACGATCGGTAAGACGGGGGCGACGTTACAGAATCGTATACGATCCGTGTTATATGTGTACGATTAGGCGGCTTCGGCGTTTATTCACCTCCGGCACGCGCGGCCAGGCTCGCCGCCCATACGGATATCAAATGTAATGAATAATCCACGAGGCGAAAATTTCACGCCTCGCTCAATTCCAAGTGCGCGTGAAGCAAAAAAAAAATCAGAGCGATCGGGACGCTTACATTCGTTGGCGCTGTGCATATACACGGTCGCACGTATATGCTGGAGAATACTTGAGCGACGTTCACGGAGAAGTTGCGCACTCCTCTATTTCATAATACTACTATGTTTGACAGAGTAACATGAAACAAGAGGAATGGAGGAAGGGGGAGGGGGGGCGGTAGACAATCCTATAATCATCAACTGTCACCGAAAACGCGCCGCGCCTCAACTTCTGATTACGCTTCGTGCGTATGTACATACATACTTACGTGCGTATACGCATAGACGCACGCGAACGTTTTTGATGCAACGTACAAATGTATACAGTATAATTGTCCAAATGACGGCGCGTCTGAGGTTTGTTTGGAGATATCGTAAATCGATTTAATCCCTTAAAAATGTAAATATTAGAGCGAGTCTCGTAAATAAGGAATTAAGCTCGTCAGTTATTCTTTCACTGATCTTGAAACTTTTGAGGCGACTTTGCATCGCATTCGAATTAAATCTCTGCTGCATTTTTATTTTATATGGTTCGGTGTAACTTTAATTAAGTTGATTTTTTATTCAGAAAAAATTTGAATTAACTTTCGTTTTTACGAGTGGTCAAATATGTATTCTATAACGATGATTTCTGAATCAAAATATATTGCGTCAATGGAAGCTATAAATGGATGTTTCATAATATAACTTTATTACAGTTTCTACTCTTGATATTTGTAAATTAGGAAAATACCATATGACAACGTCTGTTGCTATCAAATTATTTCAACAAAATATAAGAAAATCTCGATGATAACGCAAACATTGTCTATTATCTAAAATTTCTTCGATTCTTTCGTCATGCTCAGTTATAAATATAAGTAAAATTTTCGGAATGGGGACAATTTCTCAATATTACAGAGCATAAAAAATGTCACGCAAATTCACATCTTCGTGTACGTATGAATGAAACTACGAAGACATGGATACGCTATAACGATAATTGTTTTTATAGTGTGTGCAGGAGTAAAGTTTTTTCGACTCTATATATTTTTAAAAAATGCAGTAGATATTAATCCACAATTGCTTTTTTTGCTATTTTTTAATTTTATTCATAGACTAACAGCTACTTTGGCAATCCTGTTACGTAGCATCTCTGTTCGTACACCAGGTGCCCTCTATTGGAATCTAAAAAAATATAAGCAAAGGTCCGAAATAGGTATTCAATAATATTTTGAAAATAGTCAAATAAGATAATTTGTACGTATACTCTTTAACATTAACCAATGCGACTCAATTTTATTCTATTACAATAGTAATATTGTAAAAATTGTCAGTTGTTATCAGACAGAGTTAATCATCATGATATGTTTTATATTATAATTGATAAAAGAGAACATCAATTTGATCGTCTATTCCATTTGATAAGATTTGCTTCTAAATATATCCTACATGTAAATTCAACGCGTTTAGAAGCTGCCGAGTCAAATCGGCTCTTTTCTATTTTTAACCGATCTGTCAACACATCATAAATTTAACATTATTTACTAATATTATAGATGCATCGTTCCGAAGATTTTTCAATAGAGTTTGAGATTCAGATTAGTAAAACATGTTTCTCGTTACGATGCGTATCAAGAATCATCCGTAATTTGCTCCTAAAATTATCAGAATAACGATAATATATATATAAGCGTCTGTTATTGAAGTTTTTTCATTCGAACGCTTTAATGAATTTACAGATTCAAATCAAAGTTTACATGACTTTATCAGATGTGCTTTTTGCGTTCAATTATAAAATCAGATCGCTGCGCATTTTTTAAACTTCGATCTCCATCGCGTGGTAATATACTATACAGAAAGATATTCCATTCGAACATCGCCAAATTTGCGGTTTGATTAACTATAATATATATATAGGCAGAGTTCTCAAAACTTCCGAGCTAACCATCAGAGCTTCGCGAAGCTTCGTCGACCTCGCACGCACGAAAGCTCGCCTCGCTCGCGCCATCGGGCCGAATCTCTCCAACCCGATAACGCACTACACCACCTATGCGCAACAGCTACGCGAGACCTTCTCCCCCCCCCCTTCCCAGCGCTCCCCAAAAAAGCGCTCGACTTTGTCTCACCGCCCCGCGACCCATCGCCGCCGCTTTATGTATGTTTACGCTTTATCAACGTCGCGTCGCTTCGGCTTATCGTCACCGACGCGCCGAAGACGAATGGCCCGCCGGCGCGAAGACGCGCTCTCGCGCGGGCAGCGTCGTAATAACGCTCGCGCGCGCGCGCGCGCGCGCGTGATAACGCTATGCACATATGTGCGTGTACATGTACGTAGATGGGGACTAGCTGCGAGAAATCGCGCGCGGCCCCGTCCGCGTCGAACTCGCGCGATAAGCGCCTCTCCAGAATTTCCCGGAGCGCGCGGCGCAGTCGGCTCGCGGCTCTCTGTCTAACGTTTCAGCTGCCGCGACGTTTCGGGGGAGCGCGCGGGGATTTTGGTCGTCGGGGCCCGCGCGAGCGCGTCACATCGGTGGATACACCGCGAGGGGGTTGGTCGGCTCGGCGCGTCCGGGGCCACGTGTAGCTGAGGCCCGCGCGGCCGCGCTGGGGCGACGAGGATGGCGGGCTCGGTCCTGGCGACCTTCGCGGTCCTGAAGGAGCACGTCAAGTTCAAGGTGTCGCGCGACTCGCCGTCCATCGACAATATCAGTAAGTATACGTATATATGTATATACATATATACATACATATATATATATATATATATATATATATATATATATATATATATATATATATAGCTACTCTCGTCCTTATTTTTCCACCCTGAGAGGTGTCGATTGGTTTAGGAGAGGCAGGGTGGAGTGTCCGCAGTGTTCTAGAAATGAGCAACGCGCATTTTATAACCTATACTATATTTGTATGATAAGGATAATCCATTCACGACATATAATATATACGTGTGCTTGATAAATCTCTCCAAAAAAGCGTCATTACGAAGTATAGTGTCATAATATTTAATGCTCCCGTCCATCATCCAGAAAAATGAAAAGCAAAATCATGGATTCGCTGCGTCTTCTTTATTGGAGCGCATTGATACCAATGCCATCCCATCTTTTAAACGCTTGAATCTAAAAACCCGAGATAGCGTCGGTATAACGAAGAAGTTTTCATTTTAAAATGCTAAAGGCCATATTATTAAAAGTATAAAATTTCATAAACTTTCGAATAATCGAGCCGTTTCAATTTTATTAAAAAACTTTTGTCGATCGTTTTATTAACAACTCTACGTATTTTAAGCTTTTGGAACAAAATTTGGATTAGTATACCTTATACGTATAACTGTACTATATATAGGCTTATAATCGATAACAGTCCCATACATACTGGGCTGTCTATCGATTTAGATATAGAGACAACTGATAAATCCAAACTCCATCGACTCGTTTATAACGCTACGTGCTTTGTTTTATCGCAGTTTTCAAGTTCCACTACAGGGCGACGTTCCTGATTCTACTGGCCAGCACGATTCTCGTCTCCTCCAGGCAGTACATCGGCGAGCATATAAAGTAAGATTTCCATTTACGCGCTCTTTAACTTTTATCGCGATCTCGGAAACGAGCCGGGAACAAAGAAACAATGAGAAATGGGGGTGCTTCAAAGAGCTTTTACGTTGAATTTTATCGTTGCAGATGTATCACGGATTCAGGCGTACCGTCGGGAGTTATGGACTCGTTCTGTTTCTTCACCTCAACTTTCACGGTGGTAAATATATCAGTCGTTCGGCATTAAAGTATTTACTTTACTTTGACCATTTGACACAGTGGTTTTCGATTAAGACTGCCTCTGCTTATTGCTTTACCTAGTGTCTTTCATATAACATATACATATAGACGTTGACGTAAGTATGACATCTATTGACGTCCTTTATAGCAGTACCTCCAGATGCAACCTACGTACCAGGATTAAATTAATTTATTTCTATATCATTTACATTATTAATATATATATATATATATATATATATTACTACTAGATCATTTTTATTATCACTAGCAGTCCGGTTATTTTACCTCGATTATTGTTAAAAATTAATGACACCAGTGTTGAATGTATTTTTGAGTAGCCACATTCAATTCCTAGTAAGTTTTTTCCATTCCTAAAATATATAATGAAAATCCATACAAAGCAATAGATTATTGACTTAGAACAATCTAAATTTGTATATGTTTCCATTAAATACTACAGTTTTAAAGCTACTTATTTTCGTTGTGAACGGATAGTGAATCAAGGCATTGTTAATGATTAAAAATACTTTAATTTAAAGTTCTTGTAAATATTATCTTTAAACTGTTTTCATTTCTCGTTGCCTCTTGCAATCTGAAAATCTCAACTCGATTTTATTATAGTCTTAAAATTCACAGTGTCATAGGTTTATGTAAATGATCTTGTAGGCTCTTATAATAATACAGACATCGCAAAATATTGTAAGACATATCTATAGAAATATTAATGAATTTGTGAAATTTTAGGTGAAACACATGAACTCGACGGCTTTGGAAGAAGGCGAAATCCCTCACCCAGGGGTCGGTCCATCCGGCAAGCGTGACGAGATCACGCGCCACGCTTATTATCAATGGGTGCCCTTCGTTCTTTTTTTCCAAGCGCTGCTTTTCTACCTACCACATTACATTTGGCGCTCTTGCGAAGGTGCGTTTATTTTAAGGAAATTCAAATGCCAAGATGGTCCTAACGATTGTGGATTCGGAATTCGTTCTAAGATATATGAATAATCTAAAATTCAATATGCACAATCTTTCTAAATTTTTATCTTATTGAAATAATATACAAAAATTTATCATAATGAATTACTACATTGAATAATAGATTATAATTTCTATTATAATATTCTGATTATCGTAGTAAATGGAAAAATTATTAAATTAAATTAAATTAATAATCGTTATGGCTTTCTCAATGAAACATGAAACTAATAGGTGTTCCTTTGATTTTATTTTAAAGTAAATTCGGATCTCAGTAGTTAATACAAATAGCATATAAAGAAATAGCCAACACGGAATTTTATTTTTATAGAAAAAGTTGTTAAATTAGAAAAGTTAGTATAATTTATACAATTTCAACACTTTATTCTTGACATTGACAGCCAGGCCAAAAAATCTGATTTCGCATGAAACTGCATTTTTAAATTAAAATATATTTTTCTAATATAATAAATATACGCATACAGGCTCGAAGAATGAAAAAAAAACCGCTACAATGTCAATAAATAAATCATCCCGTAAAATTGTTATCTTTCATTATGATGTCGAACTTTTCAAATATGTATATAAGATATTTTTCTAAAAAATTTCCATTTGAATTATAGAAAAGTTAACACGTTTTTGGCATTATTTTATGAGTAATTTTCCAAAGCTTCTTACACTCTACCCAATGATTTATTTATCGCAACAGCTTCAACAATTAATATATGTATGCTTGAAATAACTATTTAATATCGAGTAATAATCACATCGCACCGTTTTCATAAACGCGCACCCTCGACAATACGAGTCAACGAGCTGAAAACATTGTCCAGAAAAGAACGGGCTAAGTACACTTAGGAAGCTCTATATACAAAGCGATCGAGCCACTTGAACAACTGCTCGGCACTATTTGTTTCTCGCTATATATATATATATATATATATATATATATATATATATATATATATGTATATATATATATGCATATACGCACATAGGTGGTCGGCTGAAAGTGCTGATAGGGGGACTGCAGATGGCCTCCATATCGCTGCGGGAGGAGAAGGTCGTTACGGATAACGGGGTGACGGTGCCGTCCAAGCAGGACAGGGAGGAGAAGATCCTTCAGATACGCACGGCTTTCATGAATCGGCTGCATCTGAATCGGCCCTGGGCCTATTATCTCGGCATCTGCGAGATCCTCAACCTGTTCAACGTCGTCGCCCAGATGTACATCACCAATAAGTTTTTGGGCGGAGCTTTTCTGAATCTCGGCCACGAGGTCGCCGGCACGCACTTCAATCCGCAAATGGACGCGCTCGACGAGATTTTTCCCAAGGTAGCTATACGTGTGGATTGGTTCATTATGGCGAATTTCGTTAAGGAACGGATTGAATAGTAGATTATTGATAATGCTGTATAGGATCAATTTTCAGCGATGCATTTCTAATCGAATGATTTCTAGACTCTAAGAGTCTTTCGCCGTGCGAAAAATTATTCACATAAGGTAAAGTAAAGCAAAGCAAGATGTAAATAATAACGGGAAATTATTTACGGAGTAAGGTGTAAATAATAACTGAACAGTATTGTTGGACATTACTATTTATAATTTAATGGACCGAATATATTTTTCAAACTATACCACTCAAAACCTCTAGTTAGAGATACAGAAGTTAGTAATGGATTCACCGCAGAATTCCAATAATACCGACAGATCAAATGAGCTCAAATTTGAGATTTCTACATATTCAATATAAAACTATAGAAAAAGTTTTGTGAGCATTTTAATGACTTTTTAGATGCGTATTTCTTAATATACTTTTAATATTTTTTCTATCGGTTCCAATTACAAGGCGAGGATTTTTTAGCAAAAAAAAAACGAAAATTGTCTGTTTCTCGTCTATTCATAGTTTATAGAGAAATGAAGAAAAGACACACGATATATTGGTATTTCAATAGCGTTATAAAAAATTAGAAAGGACCATTCATTTTTTTTAATTTTTCCAAATCACCACTATTGAGTCGTTTGAAAGCCACTAAAAGTATTGAATTGAAACGTATCAATCGATAAAATAATTCATTCGACTTTGATTTTTCGATCAAATTAGCCTTACAAAATATAATAATACATTTTCATGACTAGCAAGGACTCTGTCGATAAGCTAAACCGTAGCTTCTCTATGAGCCCTGTGAAATCAACTACAAAAATTTAGATGTAACTTTAACAATTCTAAATAAATTAAAGATGTTTAACATCGTGAGCAATATAAAACAACTGTTTATTCACTGTGAGTCGATTTTTTGTCCTTTAACCAGGTAAATTGACATTAAATAACATTGCTCTGCAATTAAGAGAATTGGAAAAAGATGCAATGATGAAGCATTGCTAAATAACAAATGAAAAATTTAACGTACCTTGATGTAGAAGAAATGAAAATAAAGGACAGATGTCTTATTAGATTCAGCGTATAAGTTACACCATATGGTTTTGGCAATAGGGGTCCAAGGGTCAAGGGTATTATCTGAAAATGGCAATATCTAGTAACAAATAATCAACTTCCTTTTGAGTTTTATATTTTTTCTTAGCTAATTATTTGCAAATAAGGCGAATACAATTTCTTTTTTCTTTTCGACAATAATGTTTTCCCATTTCGCTTGGCCGACCAATGCAATTCATAAAATCTTACCTGTTTAAAAATCTTGTCGATTCAGATACCAGTGACGACCAGTGATATCCTACTAAACAGATTTGTGCAAGATGAAAAAGTATGTCACTGTCTATATTTACATATTAATCTTTTAGAAAATGTGGCAATAATATCTGAGAAGCTCAGATTGTCAGTAAGTTAATAATCTAATAAAAAGCTATAGGTATGGGAGTATGAAATTCTATATAGAATAAGAACTTGTTAATTTAGTCGCTGTCTGTTGCTTGTTCTTAATTTTTGACTAATATGACAACATATATTTTAATTCAATTTTGGCGTTATCGTCGTGATGCGATCAAAATTGAATGCCCACCAAAGGGCGAAATTTGCGGTCGCTCTTTTCATTCTTGCCACCATAAAAATATATTCAATAACAACATCCTCATTTACGAGTTCATTTGATCCAAATATATATCCTATATGGTAGGCAAATTAGAAGTTTGCATACACATACGTTTATGCGTAAATACTACTGTATTATATTGAATATATGTAACAATTTTTACTCAATTGCAGGTTATAATTTTTTGAATAAAAAACTAATTGCAAATTACAAAACTGTCTATGCGCAGGTAACCAAGTGCACATTCCACAAGTACGGTCCGACCGGTGGTATACAGAAACACGACGCCCTCTGCGTCATGGCCCTCAACATCATCAACGAAAAGATCTACACGTTCCTCTGGTTCTGGTTCGTTCTGCTCACCATCGTCACCGCAATCGGGATCGTTTGGAGGATACTCACCATGGCACTACATTCCAGGTGAGCATAATAGACACACACACATGATCATATTACTGTTCGATTTCGTTCGAGAGTCGAGACGCGATTGCGACGCAATCTTTTGCATTTTTTTTTTGCTCTCTCTATTTCATATATTAAGGCAATATTTTTGTAACGGTAGTAAGTTACGATATTATTATCATATATGCTTTCATATGCTCGAATGAGTCAGCTATCTTAAGTCAATTCGCGATAGGATATTCTTACGAGTTCTGCGTTACTTTTTCAATAGAAACAATCGTATTGAAATCGTTGGCAACTGGTTTGTAATAAAAGAAAATCAATTCAGCAATCAAGGCAAAAAGTACAAATACAATAATAATAATAAGGATGTCTGATTAAAGAAGAATTTTCAACGCGCAACTTATTAGATCATTTTTATAAAATACATGGGCTTATTCAAGTTTACGTTTATAGCTGTAATTGAATGATTTTCTTTTTCAGTAAAACTTGCACTCTAATTAAAATTCATTAAAAAAATGATTAATTATTAACAAATAACCGATTGGCATTGATTAAGCGTATCCTTGAAATAAGTCGATAAAATCACGTTAAATGCCATAGATACTATTACAATATACACTTACAGTGTCGCATATACATAATATATAGGATACGTATTTGCATAACGGGTCTAGCAAATTCATTCCCGTATACCTGCGTGGATATTATAATTACAATTAAAGTCGAGAACGAAAGTATAGAAATTATCGAATTCCTGAACTATTATCGTGTCCTCGATTAATACCTGCATGAACGAGGATGCAATTACTCCCGGCGTTTATCTATAGCAAGCCACTCACCGATCGGAATATCGTAACGCAAACTTCTACAGCGCTTGCTCTACATGTAGATTGAAGCTGACTCGAACGTGTAAATCCCAGATATTCCGAAAACAGGGTTTGTTTTTTACGCGATTATTTAAATGATTTTCCACGAATAGATCATAAATAATTGCACTGAAAAATATTTTTTCCCTAATTCTTTGGTACAACTGTTTAGTTGCAAAAAAGCAACAAAAGTCTTAAATTTTTCAAATTTACAAAAACGCTCCGAAAATACTCTAGTATGACCGAAGGGTGCGTGTATTTCTTTCTTGATATATCGTTAATCATATGAGCGGTGGTTTCTTTTTTTAATCTCCTGTTGTGTTTCGAACGATCCCTATACGCAATAAGGCACGAAATTATTATATACAAAGACATTCGAGACATTAGAGAATTCACGCGCCGATTTTGTGACGTAGCATTGCGGTGGTTCGCGTATATTTGACACGGACAGTACATTATTATACCAGAAATTAGTGTAAAACTACATATGGCGTTTTCTTATCAGAGTAAGCATAGTTTACTTACATAAGCTTTCTTAATTCCTGCGAAGCAATGTAGAAAAGCCGGCAAACTCGTAAGAAATGAAAAATTATAACTTTTTTGTTACACTAAAAGTTCCTTGCCATCGCAATATGACGTACTTCACATTTCAGCCCATACATAATATCGTTTAGTTAAATACCTTTATCTGATTAGATAGATTTGAAATATTTTTCAAGCTTAATTATTATGGAAAAATTTTTAAATAATTTTATTTAATGTTAAAAAAAATCAACATTGTAATATATTTTTGATGCAACAACGCTGTTTGATTCTTGCGGTCATGCCAGGGTTGAATAATTATTGCAAATATTTGATTTATTTTGTGCATCATCGTGCCCTTCGGCATCACGACCTTGTGGTATATAAATTTCCTCGAACTTTCAGCAGCAGACTAATTTTTCATTTTGTAATTTATTTATTGATTTTTCCACGAGAAAAGCGTGGGTTCGTGAAAATTGATTAGGTCTATGTACATATTGGACGTTAAAATATATATATATCTATGTCCAACTCGCGAGAAAAACCGCAGCGCGATTTTTTTCCGCGGCGGCGAAGGCGACTGCAGCTGCGGCTAGTAATGCTCGTTTATCTTATTTCCTCCTCCCCGGCAGGAGCACGCGATTCAACAGGCTCGTGTTCTCGATCGCCTGCCCCGGCAGGTACAATCCCTGGGACGTGCTCAAGGTGACGAACGAGTATTACTACGGCGACTGGCTCTTCCTCTACTACATCGCGAAGAACGTCGAGAACTACGTGTTCAAGGAGCTGCTCCACGGCCTGGCCCGCGACCTCGAGGAGAGGCGGCGCACCATTTATCGCACCCTGCCCCAGGTCGAGAGGGAGCCTCTGAAGAAGGCCGAATACAGGTGAATACACGCGCGCGCGCGCGCACACACACACACACACACACACACACACACACACGCGCATATGCAGAATGTACAATTTTCAGCTATTATAGAGATGAGTCGAGGTCATCGGAGCTCCGAAGGAGATTATGCTTGACTGTTACATTATGGCTCCGCGATGAAAATGGAATTTAGTCGTTGACGCTTTGCAAAATGGGACTTTTTCATCAATGAACGAAGCATAAAGCAAACCAAAAAAAAACACACATTTCCTTGACTTGAACGGTGCAAGATACATCGAAGCAAGGGAAAATCCATTAAAAAAATTCGGACAGTTCGGAACTGTATACGGAAAATACAAGTGCAATGCATTTATTGTCTATAACCTTTCATTACTTTAAGTATTCCATTAACTATAAACCAAGGCAAAAGTACTTCTTACCGCTAAAAGTAGACAATGTCGCGGTTCGCTCTTAAAACAGTACAATAATAATGATGATGATGATGATGATGACGATGATAATAATAATAACAATAACAATAACAATAATAAGAATAATAATAATAATCCAGTTTTACGAATGCTCCACTGGATTTCTTATGGGACTGTATAATACGAAGGTAATCGCTGTCACTGGAAACGACGTACAACGCGCCCCAGAGATTCGACCTTGAGATTCGTGAAAGAAAACGAAGATCATGCGTGCATGATATATACAATATATATATATATATATATATATATATATATATATATTGTATAATTCTCAACTAGTCGTAATATTTACCTTTTTTTTTCGTTCGTTTTGCAAATCTATTTACGAAGCGAAAAAGTAGAACAAATTTACGATTTAAACGCACTGCCAACGAGGAGAGAAACGTGCATTGCTTTGGCATCGTCTTTTCAAGATAGTTCGTGCTTTTAGCGAAGTTTCCTTTTTTTTTTTCCTCGTTCTCTATAGGCTCCGAACAGATGTTTCATTAGTCACACACACATATTTTCTATAGATATGCTAAATGAAAAAAACAAAGATTATTTTTATAAGTCGCGAGCTTGTCATTTGAAAACCCTATAATAATTATGATTTGTTTTTTCATACTCTCCATTTATTTAAAAAAAAATACATTTACAATAAAAAAAATCTCTTACGTTTCTTAACTCCGGATAAATAGAAGTGTGTATTTTTTAAAGCGATTTTAATACAGAGATTAACGTGTATATATATATATATATATATATATATATATATATATATATATATATATATATATACATATAAATAGAAAAAAGTCTTTTCTCTATCGTTCTACAAACTTTTCTTGCGCAATATCGGCACGCGTATCGACGGAAGCAATAATCGTCGTTTCCATACTACTTGCGGGGCATATACTCGTAGATGCTGGAGAAAATCGCGCGTCGGCCGCAATCGAGTCGATTAGAAAGGCGCGCGTTTTTACCTCTCGACGCGTAATACAGAGAATGCCGTGTATCATAATCGCGCGAAGATTAATTCTTACGCCCGAGACGTTAAGCGGCGGGCAATATCTCCTTTGGGAAGGCGAATTTTCACACTTTTTGCATGGGAATGGCAATTACGACAGTCGTTCAATTTTGTTATCCGAACAATTGAGTTGGAACGAACGATTTAATAATTGTTCATAATGATCATTCGATGGTTTTATAATTATACTCGAGCACGTTTCAAATAGTGGCAGTAAGGAATATTGGTACATTTCTAATTTCGCATTGAAGATAGGAGACGAAGCAGGACATTTGATAGAATTTTCGTAATTACAACGTGAAACCAACACATATGGACGAATGTATAAAGCTTTATCGTTTATTTCAATGTAACGAAAGAGGCAGATATTTAAAGGTATTTTTTATAATAAAAAAATTCGTATTGCAACTAATCGGACATGCAAATACAAATCTGCTAACTTTTGATCATGCCATTTGCGAATTATGCTAATTTTTCCCGTTGTTTTATAATTAATGTGCTAGCTTTCGATGGGGCTCTGACGTGTAATCGATTGTATAAAAACATAAACTTACCGACCTTCGATGAATTTAGAATTATTATTTATAAGCCTGAACGTACCAATTCGTGTTTCTACTTACGAGGATATTTATTGTCTTTTTATTTTCTGCAATTGATTTTATCCCTAATTATGATTTCATATATAACTTTAAGAAGGCCATATATAATTAATAAGACGAATGAAGGCGAAAGAAACGTACAGATTGAATATGTACGTTTTTTAAATCACGAAAAGAAAAACGGAAATTATTAAGGATAGCAAAATATAACTTAAAAATAATCATCGAGTAGATATACATACAAATCCATTGGGATAAGGGAACGAATAATAATAATAATTTTATTTTCTAATTTTTTACAGAATTAACATTTTTTTCGTAATGATTTATTTGGGAATATAAATATTGGTGATAAAGCTATTATAATGCAGATATACATTTCTTTGCATCGATAATGTATAGAATATAAAGTATAGAAAAATGTTTTTAAAACAATTGAAAATATTTATTATATATGTATATATGAAAAAGTAATTTACATGAAAGAAAGAAACAATATTTAGCTAGAAGCGAGCACGCTTACATTATAGTATAAATTAAAATCATCGTAAAATGTATAGTCATAAAATTGAATAAGTTGCATTTGGATAGATTTCTTTGATACAAATTTAATTCCAGTGGTGTGAAATATGTACGTGAGAAATTTTGTCAAAGCGCACCTCTCAGCATGAAAATTCTGCATACACGCTTCCGGAATCCGCATATTATAATATATATATATATACATATGTAATATTTACATTTGTCGTAACAATAGAAACGCATCGTTCAAACGTTGTTCCTATCGCGCGCGCGATAATTCGCTGAAAGCCGCTCGCGCGACGCTAATTTTGCGCGAGAGCGAGCGCGCGCGCCGCGATAAATTTGCATATTATACGCGCACGCACGCGGTCTCGCGCGCTGTATCGGAGATAGCAGACATATATATATATATATATGTGTGTAAATACGTATATATAAAAGCGCATTAGAATCGCGCACGCGAGCCCGATGCGCTGCGGCGGAACTCGATGATTTGACGAATTTCACGGGCAATGGAGAATCGTTGCGTATATAGGTATGTATATGTATATATATATATATATATATATATATATATATTTAACATAATGCACAACCATACAGAATCGTCCGCGGGTCCGCGATAATGGCGTAATGGCTCTGTTGTTATAAAAGCGCGGAACGCATTCAGCATATCAAGCTCGTGTCTCTTTTCTTATGCATCGTAGTAGAATGATGCTCCATGCTTATGTATGTATTTATATATATATATATATATATATATATATATATATATATATATATATATATATATATATATATAAATGCCTTTCCAACGCGAGAGTTTGTAACGGTGGGAGCGAGGATGTAAGACTAACGCACGATTGTTCTAGTCGACGTTCTAATCGTAAATGCTGTTCATTCCATTTTACCATCAATGTCCGCAGATTTGTTTATCGCCGTCTTATTATCATACGTAAGCCGCCGATTGTAAAACTAACGCGAGGCTCTGGCGTTAGAAAAAAAAAAAGCTCTCGCGCGTTTGACTTTAAGCGTTTTCGCGATAAATAATTGCCGTGGCGCCGGGCAATTGCGCCGCGACGCTCCGATAATTAGAAATGCCGCCGAGATCAATTTTTGCCCCCGAGATTTTACGCTGGGCGTAAATCTTGCGCGGATTTTTATTAAAAAATCACACTCGTAATGAATGTCTCGTAATCCGTGTCTTTATAATGCTCCGTTTAATGCCGATTCGAGTGAAATAGTAGGACTTTTACAGGTGAATGTTCCAGGGAATGCGGTTTAAAACCCTGATTTGCATATAAACAATTGTATTCCATGGTTTTCTTAGTGAGCAGTACTTTTATACATTTTTTATTGAAAAACTAATTTTTTCTATACATTTCTAGTTCTAATATAATATAAATTAATATATCTAAATTGTGGTTGATATATCATTATATAAAATATATTAATTAGAAAATTCCCAATTTATTACGAGCTTGAATAAATAAGAATAAGCGTAACAAATATTACCAGAAACATGCATAATAACTCAAATCTACAAGTTACCCTAGCTCACCTGTTAGAAAACTAGTAATATATATATATATATATATATATATATATATATATATGTTACATAGTGATACGATTAGATCACTTGTGCGCAAGCAAGGAATAATTTTTGTCAAATCTTTTTCTCCATTTAGCTGCTAGTTTTTTTCTATAACAAATAAAACAGTCATTCATATTTCAGTATTAGTATTTTTTTTGTATTTTCAACGCGCATCCATGAGTGACTCACCTGTCGCTCTACAGCGTGGGCTCTATCAGATTGCCTAACGCTAACCGTATATACAATTCTCTTCGTAGTAAATAAGCATATTTAACTCTCTATCTCTCTCTCTCTCTGAAAAAGAAAACAAAACAAAAAAATGCATCTCACTGTTCCTTCCTTCGCAGATCGAAGGAGGCCGAGGCGCAGGACACGCCCGAGGAAAACTCCAGCAGCATGCTGCTCATCTAAGCGAGCAACCGCCGACCAGAGACTCGACGACGCGTGGGCCCAGCACTTCGAGGATGCACGGGCGGTGCGCGCGGAAATCGGCGATCGCAGTACGGAACGCCCGCCGGCGCTCCAGCCCCTTGGGACGGCAGTTGTCGTCGGTTCTACGCTGATTAATATATATATATATATATATATATATATATATATATATATATATCTATATGAACAGGGGCAAACGGCGGTGCTGCTCCCGCGGGGCGCGCCTCGGTTGAGCAATTGATAATAGCGAGCGTTGAGACAGGGTCCGCGTGCATAATTGCGGGCTTTCCTTTCCGCGGCTGGGACTTCAGTGCGCGCTCCGATCGGCTCGAATGTAATGACCGACGCCGAGAAGCTCGGCAGCGTTTCCAGCGCTGCTGCCACGCTCTATTCTCCGGCCGGAAAAGGACTTTGTCGCGAAAATACAAAGACTTACGTTTTACGTAAGTATATATATATATATATATATATATATATATATATATATATATATATATATATATACATTTGCAGGAACAAAATTCTTCATTCGCCATACTTA
This sequence comes from Sycobia sp. Sy_11, assembly GCA_018907035.1. NCBI lineage: Eukaryota > Metazoa > Arthropoda > Insecta > Hymenoptera > Epichrysomallidae > Sycobia > Sycobia sp. Sy_11. Next base: position 1,679,489 of record JACCIC010000025.1, read on the forward strand.
GTACATAGCTTTTACGATTTAAACTATAGAGATGGTCGCATTTCCGAGCAATTCGGACGCTTCCATCTTCGAGGAACTGAAGCAGCTCGAATTGAGCTAATCGAGCTATTCATGATATATGCAATAATATGCATAATAATTTTCTGATTATTATTATACGAGTTGCCGTTAAAACATTTAAATATTCGACACGAAAATATTCCAGCGACATCGACAATTTGATCGACTAGAAGGGCTGAAATTTTTTAAGCGGATCCTACTGTTTCAACAATTCGTTTCCATATTTTCAACTTCGAACCAAAGTTCCAACTCGAATACGCACCCAGGGCTTGGAGCTTGCTCATGTTTGTCCACTTCAACGTTTGTTCGATCCATTCGTGTTGGAACTGCTCGGGTTGCTTAAAAAGCTCAAGGGCTCGAGTTTGCCTTGGAGCTCAGTTTGCGTGAAACCGACAAGATCAATACTAGAAAATTCGGGAAGAAAAACAATAGAGTCGGACATGTTGAAGGCGCGCGAGCAGCTTAATTCAATAGAACACTCGAATATTACAGGCTTTCGCGTAGATCGAACTTCGATTCAAAAGTTCCCAGCCGTCGATTCGTTCTTTCAGCGCGAACGCCTCGATCGCTCCAAGACTCCACTCGAAAGCCGCGAGAAAAAGTCCCAGTCCTATTATACAATAAGTAAATTAAAATTTTCCATTCTATAACGTATGCGAATTAGAAGAACGATCGTTTAAAAATTAAAAGCCGTTGCAATCGCGTGCGCTACAACTGAAATTATCGGATCTCGTGTTCCATCGGCGCGTGTGCAGCGAAAAGCCGAGCTTACGCAATTGTAAAAACGCCCGCGGCTGCCGAGCGATGCGTGCAGCGCTCGCACGCTGCCCTTTTATTTTCCCAGACCTCCCGCGGTCGTTCATTAATCGAAACTCTCTCTCTCTCTCTCTCTCTCTCTCTCTCTCTCTCTCTCTCTCTCTCTCTCTCATTCTCTTTCTTTCGCATATGCGAGCGCACAGTTCGCGAAACGATTATATTCTATGCAATATATATATATATATATAATACACACATACACACACACACACACACACACACACACACACACACACACACACACACACACACACACACACACACACACACACACACACACACACACACACACACACACACACACACATACCGTCGGCGTTTGACGCCTCCGCTGCGATTGTATACATCCGCACGCCGACACTCGCATATACGTAAGTAAAGATCGGCGATTTTGAGACCATAGAACTATACATAATCGGCGAGCTCAAACGCGCGTTGCCACATCGAACTCAGAGGCAGTAATAGAAATTTATATATATGTGTATATATATATATATATATATATATATATATATATATATATATATGTATATGCATACGGATACATAGTTAAGCATTCTATCGCGGGCCCTCCTGGATATCTCTCCGGCCGCCTGTCGTTGCGTAAGACGGCTCGGTCGTTATGTTCGATTTAATTAGAGTTACCGGGAGGCCCGCCGTCTACTTTTAAGACATGTTTATTTTATACACCATGCAGCGCCTAAATCATAATCCAGTACCGGTTTTACTAAAAAATTAAGGATACCTTCTATCTTTTGCCAAATATATATATATATATATATATATATATATATATATATATATATTTGTATTGATAATGCATGTCATGATATTCATTTAGATGGTAATCTGCGTCAGTATACTGTGGACCATTATAAATCTACCGATTAAAAATGCAAAGTTACTGGGAACAATCATAAATAAAAGCTTTATCCAAAAAAATAATTGTTCACATTTCGCAAATGAAAGTGCTGAAGCAACGGCATTATTTCAATTTATTATTAATATTATAAAGAAATTATTTGGCATAAGAACAAAACTTCTTGATAATTAAAAAATATTATATGTTTATAAGATGAAACTATAGCTAATGCGGACCAAAAAAACACTTAAATCCATTAAAGGCTTTGTATGTATTTAAAATTTTGAGAAAATACGTATATTACGTATTTAATATTTTTATCTCTTGATTTATTTGTTGTATCTAAAATTATTAATTAATAAATCTATATGTAATATATGATGTAACTGTATGTGGTATTGATTTCATTATTAATTATTATTAACACTGAATATGCATTATATCTGGAAATCTGGCGACTACCTCGTGAATAATAGTAGTTCAGTAACGAGTTAACAATCCTAATAATCATTTAGATCTTATTTATTTGATTGATTTATTATGACGATTTTGCCAATAGAGTGATGAAAATTCGGATAATTAACTCAAACAATGACATATTTATCCACAATTGATCACGTTCTGGGATTGCGGAGACAGCTGACATTGAGCTTTATGTTTTTACTTTTTTCATCAGTCTTATTTTTTCAATAAAGTAATGTTATAATAACATTAATTCGATGCAAAAGTAATAAATTTTTTTCCTCTACTCTTTACTATGTACACAATGAGAAAATTTACCAGTCTGAATCATAACTCGTTAAAATTTCTAACTTATACACCCCGTGCCATTGATCTTGCTTTTTGTCCAACGCGAGCATATAATGTGGAATAAAAAAAAAACTGATCGTTTCAGCTCGCCAAGTGTGTACAACATCTGCACGCCGAAGTATCAGCGTTTATATATTCGGCGGAGAGAAACCGCGCCGAGTTAAGGAGAAACGTGCCAAGGTCGAGATGTACCGACTAATACACGCTACTTATGGTTCTTTATTTTTTATCTCTCTTCTGTTTTTTTCCTCTTTTTTTTCTGTAACGCAAGCTGTCGATTTGCGCGAGAGGAGCCACCGCGTTTACGCGAGCGCGCGCGCACATTACATAGGCGCGCGCTTTAATTACGTCCTCGTTCTGTTTTTTTTTTTCCGCGGGCACACCGGCGAGCGCATCGGATACGTCCAAGACGGAACGAGCGCGGAACGCGAGCGACCCGCGGCGCGGGAAGCGCTGCAGGGCGCCGTCATTATATATATATATATATATATATATATATATATATATATATATATATAGACATATAGATGTTGGTGATGAGGTTTCAAGAAATTGTGTTTTCCTTTTTTTTGCGGTCTACGAGCGCTGACGCGAGATGGGCTCGGGGAAATCGAATTTCCAACCGGTTTTCGAGTACACACTGTAATCCTGTAATATAGTATTGATGAATAATATATATTCGTACCGTGGTCAGGTCATTTATTAAGTATTTTTATTGATTATTTATTGTATGTTTTATTGTATTTGGCACCTTCCCCTCGGTGGAGCTAATGAAAACTGTTATATTAGGTTTGAAGTCTCGATCTGAGCTGATTGGTATGATCCAGTAAATCATTCTTACCCTCCATTATGATTGTTGGGATTTTGATTATCTAATACACATGTACATAGTATTAATGTAGGACGACTTGAGATTATTTACTGATCTCCATGTCGTCTAAAATATTCTAGTACATACTAAAAAAGTGTTGAACAGAAGGTGGGACAGATTAGAGGGACTATTTCATGGTGACATTAAATTTCACTTTGATATCAATGTTGAATTCTATTACAAGGTTCGCCATATTTTATTCAAACAAATTCCCTAGGTTTTACTTGTGCTTTAGAAGAGGATAAAACAAAGATCCAATTTGACATAAAAAATGTGCAGTTTTTTAATTATTATTGATTAACATATTCACAGGTTATAATCTAGATTCTTCAAAAAATTTCGGAACGTAAAAAAAGTGATTGAGAAAAAAGTTGTAGCAAATTTTCCAGTTTGATCATCTTGATTATGATCCCGGTTTGGACGTTTAAGATTATTTAAAGTTCAATCCTAATTTTGTAAATAGTAGCACTTAATTTGAACATCGGAAAGGCAAAGGGTAACAGATTTTTTGATCAAATACAATCTTGACCACTAGTAAGACATTGAAAGGTCAGTTGAATGTCAAGCTCGGATCGACTCGACATCGTGAAAAATGAACCCTACCATTCAAAACATGATTGACACAAATGTTCTAGAAAGCTTCTCTTGCTATTTAGCCACCACATGGGTTTCACCGAGATATTGAATTTCAAACAATGTCAAGGATAAGTCGACTTTTTAAAATGGTAATTCCTGAATTTCACAAAAAATATTACGACTAGACACGATCTCGACTATTGTAAGAATTCTTGGATGAATATTGGAAGAACTTGGAAGGTAAGTTTTATAATGCCCAGCCAATAAAGGCCCAGCGGAATGAAAATTATCAACTGAAGGTAACTTAATTCACTTTAGTAAAATATCGATAATGTTTTTTTATTTGAAAAAAATGATTGGAAAAGAGATATTGTTTATGTATTCTATTGCTCTTATTAAGAATATTCTCTTGTTGTAAAAAATCCATTCAAACAATTACGTATACTAGCTTATAATGATGCGGTATACTGTCTTTGAAGAACAATCTTTGGATCACGTCATGCCCCATAATGTTTTGGATCACTAGCGTGATTTCATTTTTGATTGTCTTTATAGTAAACTGCAGCAAGAGTTCTTTTAACCTATAGAGGACTGGTAAACCAAGGTATTGGGTCAAAAATACTTATTTTTCTTTTAATCTTTTTACCTTATGGCTTTTAAATTATTAATTTAATTAAAACATATTCATTTATAATTGGATATTAGTTAACTCAATTAGATTTTCTAAATTCAAAACGGTGGACCAATATGACGGACAATATTCAATATGAAGATAGAAATTTTCAGTTGTGTCGTAGTCGAATTGAGAAGTACTAGAAATTTCTATCTCTTGAAAACTAAGGACCTTATGAATATTTAATAAGATATTATTTACAATTTCATTATTGAATATCTTCCTGAAATATATTCATTTCAGTGTTATGAAGAGTTTGTATTCTTTTTAGATTTAGAAACTATACATTTTAAACGACTTTCATCCATATCAATAAATTAAATTTATTTGACGTGGGAAAATTTAAATTATATACTTTGTATTTAATTTATATTATATATATAATAATAATGTTTGTTTCAATCTTCCGAGCCGGAAAGCTAATATTTTTGCTTGATTCATGATCGACCCTTCTTTCAAAATCAATTTTTTATAATAGATAGTATTTTTATCTTATTTCTTCGAGGAATTAAAATTAGCAAATTTCGGTCCCCTAAAGTTGAATAAAGAAAAACCATCAAGATTATTTGTCTTAATCGCAGGGCAGATATTCAGTTACTAAGTATATATATAGGTAGTACGAGTATCAGAAATCATGTTGGAGTTTGATCACTCGAATATCTATATCATTACGTCTTTTGACGCTATCATTAAGTCCCAATTTATCGTATTTATACATGAAGTTTTCTACCCTTTTGATTTTCAGTGTTTAAATGTTTAAAAAAAGAAGCTGGCAGTTGGATAACCCGGAAAATTCCTTACAACTTTTGTCTCAATTACTTTTTTGAACAACGGAAATTTTCTCCACATTTTATATAGTTAGACAGGAGAAGCAAAGTAAGTATTATGATCGGTCAGTTCTCCTTTTATTGCTGTTAACGCCAGCATATACAACTTTCATTGTATATAACTAGAAACTTATGTATTCACGTACTTATCAATATTTGACTTCAGGTAAGATTTTTTTTGCTTTTTCAAACATGAGAATAGGAAATTGAGCATCCTGAAATTATTTGAATAATTACAATACTCAAACTCCTCTAATAACCGTAGAACATCTTGAATGTTTGCAACGCTGTACAAGTTAAATGAGTTAGAGCTGTTTGAAAATTTTGACCCATCTGTATTGTTCAAAGTTGAAAAGTTCTCAACGGCAAAGTTTAAAAAAAAAAAAACAAAGTTAACGTGGAAATTATTTTAACTGACATCGAGGACAACTTTCGTCTTAACCAAGGTGACCACGTACATTCTCATTAAGAATATATTATGTGAAGCAATTTATTCTTGAGAACAATATAAAACATTTTCATTTTGTGTATATTTTTACTGTTTTGTATATTTTTGTACATTTTTACACTTGTAAGTTTGTGTATATTTTTACACTTTTGTGTAGAATTTTACTCCATATGAATCTTACGATACAATTTGAACTGATGTCGGTCAAAAATTTTATATACTTTATCTTGAAACAGTTTTGATAATATGCCATTAAATGAATTTTGTATTTATACAATTTACATAGATTATATTTGATTCAAAAAATATATTTTACTAATTTCCGCTTTCTGCATAAGGCACATTTAAAATTTCAAACCTATACAATGCAACATTTTTGTTCTCTTTTTGAGAAAAAATTGAAATATTGATGATGTACACAAATAACATCTCGAAATAAGAATAGCATTACTGTTATATATATCGGACAACGTCCGCCGTCCTTTTCATCGAATTCAGCGATATCCTTGCCTATACCTAATTTGCCAAAGTTAGGTCTAACTATGGTGCGTCTCGCTCTCTACCAATTTAATTTAAAGTATGCTCCGATTACGCTAAAATCATCATAATCTGCGGGACTTTAGCCGCGGAAAGAGAAAGCCGAAGTACGACACCAATCCGCACCAGGACGCTGCCCAAAAGTAGTCACTTGCACTTCATTTCCTCGAACCGGCCAAGGTGGGGACTCGTGTCCCGGCCAATGCCCTTTTGGGCCCAATTCCTCGTACGTACGTATGGCCTACGTGCGCGAACGCATGCGGGCGCGACAGTGAAACGCCATCCGTGCTTGCGTCGCGGGAAAGATAGAGAGAGAGAGAGAGAGAGAGAGAGAGAGAGAGAGAGAGAGGGAGAGAGAGATAGAGGGTGAGGAGATGCCATCGCTGACGGGAGAGACAAGGAAAGCTCCTCATTCCTTTTCCAGAATCCGAGCTGCTTCCGTGTCTATTTGCACGTAGCCGTCGTCCAAAAACCTGAAACGGCAGCTTTTTCTGGTCCGTCGGGTTTCGACGTTGGGCCAACTTTTGCGAAGCCCGTGTTTCGAGTAGTATTTTTGGAGAGACATATAGCTATTGAATAAGGAATTTGAGAGATAGATTGATTTAAAAAGATTGACTTTAAGAAATTTCTTTAATTTATTCTATGCAGAGTCGTTTTTGTACGGGGGCCGATGACATCCGTGCTTAGAACCCCATCGACCTAGGCCTCACCCCTCCCCCTCGCCTGCTAAAGAAATTATTAACGTAGGAAAATTACTGTTTTTTTAATAAACTTAGCACCGATATTCTTACTTATCCAGTCAATCATTCTTATTATACAAAAACCCAAAGGGCTTTCTAAATAAGAAATAACTTCTAAGATTACAAGTAACATGAATAATATTTTTTAAACATAATGTGTTATGTTACTTTTTGCACACAGTGCTGGCAATTACACAGGGCTGGCAAACAAAAAGACTATCTCCTGTCGATATGTAAATATATAAAAAGACCTCTCTGAAGTGCAGATCTCAAGCTCCACCAACGCCAAAAATAATCCTGATTATACTATATACCATAGATATAACAATATAAAATCTAAAATATAAAATAACAATAAAGTATATAATAAGGACTTAGTCATCATGCTTGGTATGTAGATTTTAAAAAAATATGTCCACCATCCTTTAAGTTATTCAGAGATTGGCTTTTTTCGAATATTTGAATCTTAAAGCAGTCTATTTTATTTAATCACTATGACACAATTTCCTCGTCTCGGGAAGCTTAGAATTACCGTCCGATGTCTCGTTAGATTCAAGGATCTGTCAAACTGACACCACGGATTTTTCTGACTTTTCGATCGCTTTTCACTTGAGCAAGACGTGTAGTCAGTCATGTAGAGCGCGTGGTATATATTACCAATGTCGATGGCGTGGTAATTAATTTTATCTTAATCATTATGAATTTATTATGTATAATGCGTTTCAAATTAACACCTGGCTCGTAAAACGGCTAAAATAATTTGTAAATAATATCTATCTTTTATTATTAATATATCTAGATTATATATATATATATATATATATATATATATATATATATATATATATCGTTCGTATTTATATAATCGTATCGGTAGTATATGATCTTCAATAAAAATACATTTAAATCGGCTTATGCAAATGCGGCTTCGAATTACTGGATCTTTCATTTATAAATACAACGTAAGCCCGGAAACGCTTCGAAGAAACACTGATAAACACTACCCCACCTTCTGTCAGACCTGTATCTGCGCGTAAAATCAATCGGGTTCGCTTAAAAGCAATTTGCACTCGCATTCCGAGCTATCGCCTCCATCCCCCTACCCCCCCCCTGGTAAGCATTCATTCACGTTTATCGATCATTTTATTATTCAATTGCCGATCGCGCGTATTGTAATCGTCGTCGCGGCGCGTACGCAAAAGATACGATTCCCACGTTGAGCCGCGCCTCGATAAATTACTCCCGACCCGTGTGGCTTTTCCTTATATACTTTATTTTTCCCTGCATCCTCGCCGACGAGCGATGTATGTATATTTATCGCGTCTTCCTGGATTTCCGCGACATGCGCGCGACGGTAAGTCGGTAGCAGTTCGGGCTTACACAATTGACTAAAGTTGAAAACAGCTTTATATATATATATATATCACGAGGAAGTGATTGATGACGATGCTTGATAAGCATGCGCTGTATTGCGTAATATCTCAGTTAAGACAATGTAAAAAATTTAAGTCATACTTAATTGTTGATTTAGACACCGTCGCAATCAAATTGATACAGTGCCGACGAAACGTCCAGTAAATACAAAATTATATAATTAGAAATTATGAATGGTAGACAATGCATTGATTACTAATACAAAAACCTGGACTTTCCGCACAGGATTAGAATTTTCAAAAAAAAAAAAACTTTAATAATTTGTGGAGTCCGTGTTTCGTGGAATAGATTATTATTTACCATCTCTTGCAGTAAGTTTTTATTAGTACTAGTGAAATTGAGCATAAATTTAACAATGATTTGAAAAAAATGAAATTTTATTTAAAAATACAAGCGTATCCTATAAAACGTTCGCACTCGATCTAGCAGTACAATAAAAATAATTCGATAAGCTTATACGGATAGTTGAAATTTTCATCTTGAAGTCCGCATTATCATTATATTACTCCTAAAGTCCTTATTCTCTTTATATCATACCAGTTTCAAATCCGCGGGCGAACCTACAGCTATGTCTAATAGGGTGCTCTTTTTTTTTTTTTTTAACATCGACTTCCGACCGCGTGCGCAAGGCGGCAATAAAGAAGCTCGAAACGTTCTGAAAGCCTTCGTTGAAAAACACATGGGCCAGCGGTCTTATCGTCGGAGGCGGCAAGAATCAGAGCGACAAAAACGATCTTCCTCCCCCCCCCATCCCCCGAGGTCGTAAAGAGAAGCCCATCTCGTTTTAATTCCCGCGAGAGCCTGTAGCCTCGCTTGTATAACACGCACAGACGCATCTCTCTCTCTCTCTCTCTCTCTCTCTCTCTCTCTGGGATGCAAGACGGCGTGAGAGCAGCGGGAAGACAAGGCTGCCTCCGTAAGAGGCATTAAAAGCTCCCTTATTTAACGCACCACGTGCGGAGCGGATGCACGTCTCGCGATCGACCAGCAAAAGGTTCTTTATTATTAGCTGCGCGCCGCGCGCTCGATCTAGTAGATACATCTCGTGATCCTATCTCCAACGTGTTATATATATATATATATATATAATATACCATCCACACCGATGACAGATGCGCGGATCTCGGTCGACACTCGGCAATTATACACAGTTCGCTTGTCGCCCGTCCCGTTGACTATTATAGGAGGCGATGTTTCGAGACCAACTCTGACTTTTTAGCTCTTGCTCGTGACATTGTGAAAAAGGAACACTGCTACCGCGATTGCTACCGTTTAAAATTAAAGCCAATGATTCGGAAGAAGTCGTTTGAGGACGCTTAACCCTTGCCGTAGAAATCCGAGAGCAAAAAGTTGAATTGCTTTTGTGGCGCAAGCTTTTTACCTTTAATTTCGACAGTGGCACTATACTATTTATATATAAAATATATATATATATATATATATATATATATATATATATATAACTCAAGTCTTATTATTATATCTATTGTAAGAATTGAAGAAGGGATAATATGCTTAATGATTCAACAATTACTGAATTAATTTTACCTTTTTAATAGAAAATGTCATAGGTACGATTATAATTGAAATCCAACAATAGATTCACAATCCGGTTCTTCATTTAACAAAACATTTAGCGTAGAACTACCTTCCGTTATCTGCAAACAATTATGTCTGATTATTGAAATAATATAACCGATTTACATTGAATTGGAGGGATGCTTTTATAAAAAGGAAATTTTCGTTTTAATCTCAATGATATATAGAATATGAGAAAAATAAACATGAAATTGTTGATACGAAGCTCAACTATCATCCAATGAAAAAACGAACGAACCTTAATACATGCCTCTGTAACGATCTTCATGTACATGTGAAAAAAAAAACGCCCAACCTTTTCCCGACGATACTTTCGTCGAATCGCCGCTTGCGAGCTTCGCACCGGCGAGTTACGAAAAATTCAAAATCGGTTCCGCGAAAATCGCCGTCCGCAAAAAACTCATTCATGCATCATTACGTACACAAAGTAGCTGTAACAGCGCCCTCTTCGTTCGCGAGGCCCTGCTCCGAAAAGACAAACAGTTAATCGGCTGTTCGCCCTATCTCGCTCGAATCTACGCGATTGCTTCTTTGAAGATATATACAGAACGTATTCAATTTGCGAGCAGAATAAATACTTTGAAGTTCTAGGGGGCGCGCTTCAAAGTGATTTTGCAATTAAAGTAAATAGCTGTACACGCAAGAGAGAAGTACGATTAGGAGTACAAAATAGAGACGCGCACGATTGCGTTGTGGAACAATTCGGTCCTGTTACGAAAGGAAAAATCAATTATGGAACGTTTCTTAATTCTAATCTACGGCTGCAGCGTTGAAGATCCCCGTAAGTAATGCGAAATATACACGATTAACATTAACTCGCAACAATTTATATACGGTAATACAACAGATGCATATGTACACAAACGCGTGGAGCGACATTTTCTCTCTCTCTCTCTCTCTCTCTCTCTCTCTCTCTCCTCAGAAACATAGTCGGCAGCTATAAAGTCTCGCACCGAATGACTTATATAGCGCGCGAACGATATTTATACGTCTTCATAGTTCGCCGCCTACACGACGAATCGATTATAAAGCTGTTAATATGGGCGAACTTGTTAAAAGGACATTAAACGAAAGTTTGCAGAATTTCGAGCGCCGGATTTTACGGGCGGGCGAACGTGAAAAATCACACAGACCAATTATTTCCCGATCGTAATGGCGCGTTAATAGGTAGGATACGATCCGTACACGCTTGCTTTCCCGCATCGGCGCGCGCTTTTCGAGCGAAACGAGCTTATTATTATTATTAATGCGCGCGGCGGCCCTCAGCCACGAGCGCATTTTCCAAGCGTAATTTTTAATATGCAAATCGCGCGCCTCGTACAAGCGGCGATTCTAACCATGGGCGTCGAAGAAGCCCGAGCCACGCCGTTCGACACGTGCGCGCGTACGCGTACGCACGCGGACCAGCCTCAGACCGGCTATTCGACGGTACGGACAGCCGGCCGTCGAGGGAACGATCGACGGTCCAGTGGGCCGACGCTGTCGGAAATTGTCGAATTCCGAAATTGGCTGCGCTCGGACGATCCGTAGGTTTTGGAAGCACTAACGCGTCAAGTTTCAGAGCTCGGATTTTTTTTTTTTGGATCGATTTATTATAGCAAACGACGCGGTTTATAGATTTGGGAATTTCTAACGCACAGCGGTACAGCCGATATAGAATTCTAAACGTTCAAAGTATGGGAAGATTTATTTTGTAATCTTATTTACATTTAATAGTATAGGAATTCACATGTTATTGCGCACTTCGCTGGTACTTCTGATGATGCGCATGGTTCACCAATTTCCTCATCACCGCATACAATAATATTTTTAAGTGCTATTTTATCAACAATTGATGATGGAAATTGAAATATGAAGAAAACGCTAGATATTGCTGGATATTGATTAGATTCATATAAGAAGTGTGTATTTTATTTATTTTATTAAAATGGTTATTTATATGTAAATTCTAGAGGATAAGGCTAAACAAAGGTTTGGCTCTTCTCTAGCGATGGAACTATAGTAAATAATTAATTTGTTAGTCAAAGTGACTAATTTAAATAAAATACGTTTTAAATCATTTGTGTGTGTGTGTGTGTGTGTGTGTACATATAAATTCAAAGAAATAAAAGCGTTACGAAACTTTGCTCAATTCACCTTGCCATCGGTACTGGAAAGAATACACCTGATGAATAGGGTATCGGACAAAAGAGAGTCCATATATACCTATACTCCGCCAGAGACGCCTTTGTCACACACACACACACACGCGGACGCTTACGCACACGGACGCTCACACACACACACTATATATACAATATTATATATACAACATACTACATATACAAATATACACACGCCCATCGGAAGCTCAAAGCCTGCTTTGCATATACACGCGCCTGTCCGTCGACTTGCAAATCGAACCCGCGCGCGTTCTCTCCGCCGGCCGCTGGCGCAAGTGCAACGGCGCGGCGCGACGATGCAGAAATGCCACGAGACAGCGCGCTCGGTAAGAAAAGCTCGCAAGATTCCTTAATTTTTCCTTTGTGCTGCTCGATCGGCCGACGATGCCGATCCTTTCTCCGCGATCCTCTGTTCTCGACTTCGAGGCAGTTTTTTTCCTTTCTCGGTTGCGTTGCGTCCGCAGTGAACGGCATGCGAGAGGAATCGAGACGTGCGCGGTCGTAAAGCAGGCGATACGAGCTTGCAGTTCGCGGGCAATAATGCGCCTTTTTGAATTGTTCGATGGCTCCCCGTCGAGGCTCACGTCCCACGGTCGAAACGAATGTTTGGAAATGAATGTCCAATTCGTACTGCGGCGGTCGAACAATTACGCGGTAAGAAGAGAAATTCGATTCGGAGCTTAACGCCATGTATGAAAAGGGACTTGTTTTAAAGAGAAAGGAAAGTGGAAGTTATAAGATACGACTGCCTGTTCATCCTCTATATATTCTGTATTACAAAGGCTTTTTTTCTTCAATTCGTATTGTGATCAAACGATAAGTGAGCTTTTAATCACTATGGATAAATACACTGTTTCACAATAAATCGATTATGGAATAATAAAAATGTTTGTTCGTACATTACTAAATATACAGATATTAAGAGAATAATTTTAAACTCGAGTATAGAAGTAACAATTTTTGGCCTAAAAGAGATGCACAAGGAATACTTAATTTTAATTTCGTTGAACTTTGTTTCAAAATGTGATTACAATACCGATTATTAAAATAGCAAAATTGCACTAAATGACACTTAAAGTCCGCAAATAACAGTCAACACTCTAGACACAATACGGATTTTCTAGTTTCAATTGGAATCTCTCATTCACCTTAACGCATTACTATGTATTTCTTGAAAGGACAATCAACATTAATCTTTTTTAAGTGCAAAGTATTTGAGAATTTATGGTTTTGTAACCTGCCTCCCGGCAAATAAACGATACTTTTAAAGTTTAGTTGATGGCGAATTCAACGTTCGCCAGTAGGCAGTTCTCTCAAAAGTCAAATTTAAATATCCCTGGAAATTATTGGCAAAGAACAAATAATTCCGGTACAATAACTGTCATTCCATAAAGCTCGACGGATTGAAATTGACGTAAATATCTCGCCCGCCCCCTCCACGACTCTCCCGCCGATGCAAAGATAGGCTGGATACGATATGCCAAGGAATCAAAGTGTAATTGAGCTATATATATGTGAACGTAACGAGGTAATCTTGTATCGCCAACTCGGATTACCGTGGCATACGCGCGCCCACCGCAGCCATCGGACTAATGCAGCCATCGCCGTTTAATTCAGAATGGCGCGCGCTGTCGGACGGCGTACCGACGACTTTGCCTATAACTTGTTTGCGCGTAACAGTACGTAACAGTTCCACGCCATCCGATATCCCGAATAATGCGCGTTACGGCTCAACAGGAGAAATTTATTTGTACGACTCCAGCGCGTCGCTGCGCCTAGCCGTAAAGATCGCGCCGCGTAACTCGCGCGCTCGGCGGCAGACCGACTTGTACGAAACAACCGATTATGCGAATCTGCTTTATTACGGCTCTGCCGTTGCGAGACCAATGGAGCCGCAGGAAATCGCAAAGGATCACTCGTTTTTGCCACTGTAAGCCTTCGAATCTGTTATTCCTGTATGTGCATCGTGGCTGAAATCGGGGTTTCTAGCGCTCCTGGCGAACAATGAAAACTCGCGCCCCGTCCCCTAGGAAAATTTTATCCCCCGTCTGCTCAATCACGCGAGATAACTCGATTGTCGGAGTGCGCGATAAACCGTAATTCTTGCCACCTACCGGTAGGCAGAGCAATTATTCTCCGTAAAAGTCAGCCACGCCAAATATCTACTATATTTTTCTACAACGAGGCAAGTATTATAATAAGTATTTTTCACTAACGCAGAAAAAAATATATTGTCAAAAAGTGTTAATCGTCAATCATTTATAATCCATTCATCGGAATTAACGATTTAACAATGACGCTGTATGCAGCGGAAAGAATTTCGGTGTCGTTCATTTTGCGCCCCTCTCGTAAGCTGCACCGGTGCAGGCAGCCGCCTAGTTTCGGGCCTCGTATACGCATACCTTCTACGAATACCTCGTAAACGTATGGTGCACGTTTACGCCATTAATATGTCGCGACAGTTGCCGGCTTTTTTTACGAGGCATTGCAATGGCAATTCGATTTCAATGACCGAGATAATTATAAAAAATTTTTTTTTATAGCTTTTCGCGATTGTTAAGCGGCCGACATCGACTATTGCCGGTGTTTTACAATCGCTGAATAATCGGTTTTAACTAGGACGCGGAGAAAAAGACACAGACTTTGTATGCGTCGTTTATATGTCTATGGGGCTAATAAAGATTTTAAATTACGTTTTATTGGATTTTTAAGATTTTACGTTACAATTAAACAGGTAGACATCAAATTACACCTGTTTTCACGGTCAATCCATGTCAGGGTTTTAAGAAATCGATTTTGGAAAGGCAAACAGCAGGGAGTCACAACAGAATATCCTTAATGCATGTTTATATATAAACTTCAATTTTGATAGACGTTGAACCCACAACTATTTTTTATCTGTTTGTGTTCATAATTTGCAAAAAACGATATTCGATTGATTTTTTGTATTTTTTATTGAAAAATTTAGCAACTATATGTGGACAGTAGAATCATTTTAAAAAAATCATAGAAAATATTTCATAATATTACTTGAAATTACGTGAAAATATTTCATAATATTTATAATTGATTCATGAATAAATATAATATAGCAATTTTGATATTAATGTTTTTTTAATTCGCCACAAAAAGATATTCAGTACTATTTTGCAAAATGAGCCGTCACATGAACTCAGTTCCTTGAAAGATAATTTCAGTTTACAGTTATATGAAACAACCTAGCATTAGAAAATGAATTAATAAATACTTTTTCATATATGAAGCTATTATATATTTTGTTATAGTCTATTGTATAATTAATATTAATTTATTTTACTTTAATGAAAAAATATTTTCAGTTGTTTTTCTAAATAATTTTTTTTTAATTATTTTATTCAAAAATAACTTGCTATCTACATTTGTTTAACACTATAATTATTATAAAGAGCGAGAAACTCAGAACTATATATTATGTGTCATCTTTAAAAGTTAGAACTAAATCGTTAAAATCTAAGCAGTTTATTTGTGTATGAAACAGCAATGCCATAATGAGAACTTAAAATTAATTCCCACAATAGAATGAGCATTTCGAGTTTGACCTTCAATTCATTTAGTCTAGTTTTTGTTAAATTGTAAATTGTCCATATTTTTATCAAAAAAAAGCGAGGCTTACAAAAACTGTATTTTGTATGTACATATTTGATATTATCTCCCTGGTTGCGTAATTGAGGATACAAAAAAGTACCGGGTCAGTAATAGACTGAAGCCAATTATTTTTCATCGCACAGAGGTTTCGCTTCTATTGTTCTGAGAAAGAGTTTTTGGTTTATTAATACGAACTAGCGTGGATTTCGGTGGGCAGTGATTAAAAAAATATGTACAGCCGAAAGATAGAGATATTTAATTGTTGCGCAAATTGTGGCAAAGCAGGTACGAGGCGACGATATTCACAATCGTCTCTACTCGACTGCTTAATATTTCATTGATAAGCCTTTCGCGACGGCTATAATAACTGGACATATTCCCACCGATTCGCACACGATTCGTATACGAGTTGTCTCTTACGGGACAATCAAAAATTTAACTACGTAAAGAGACTCGTACATCTTCAATTTAGATTCTTATATTTGTAAGAATAATTGTATAAAGTTCTATTTTGCTTTGCGTATCTTGGTTAGAAAATAAAATTTATACGTTTTTTAGAAAATTATGATACTGTCATACATACGTTTAAACTGATTCCAAATTCTTAATCCTTTACAGGCATTAGTTTCATTTTACAGTAAACATAAACTCTAACTAATAACCATATAATTTCATCACAAAACAGGGAAAAAGGTCAAATGTATAATATAAGTATCGTAGATTCAGATTAAAGCTTGAATTGATATTTTGTTTCTTATGAATTTTCCATTATGCATTTCTCATCATATCCTTCTTTCCTTAAATATCATTCTACTTATGTCCAATATTTTATTGATTTACTTAAATTCTTTTCTGTGATGTGGAACTATTTTTATTTTTCATACTGTACATGCAAACGGAAAGACAAAAGGCGCTTGGTCGTTTTCGCAATGGACATACTTCCTTTCATCTGTACCAATGTCTATGCTTTTTCATTATTGTTAGTTCTTCTCTTTTCGTTAACACGCCGACGCTTGAATAAATCTCATACGTGATGCTCGTTTAATTTGCAGATAATGTGTACAATACCGAAATTGTGTTATTTTCAATAAATTTTAATTAAGATTATTATATACATCTGTTCACAATTACTACAATTTCCGTGAAGAAGTTTTAATGCCTAAGTCCGTGCAATGAGAACTTGGTTCAATAGCAATAATTTCAAATATTATGCATTTTATACTAAATTAGTAAATTCGCATCTAACATATCTTGGTCAAGCAGCGTACATAATTGTCTTACCTTTAAAAGTGTTGCATAAGCGTAAAAAATGAGAAAGCATTTTTGAGCATCTAAAAATTATAATTAAAAGTTTAAATATTCTGAATATCATAATACAATATATATTTGAAATTTAATATATTTTGTGATATATATATATATATATATATATATATATACATATATATATATAATATATTTACTGCTGCAAAAGTTTCCATCGACAGTTTAACATAGCCCCCAGCTGTCAAATGCGCCGGCTTATGTGCCCTCATCATTATAAAGAGTAATATCCTATTAATTTTGTCATCTTGTTTGGATTGCTGAAAACTTGCAAAATAGGCGGCATTTCTAATAGCGTCACTCTACGAATACACACCAATATTTGATTTCTCTAATTGATAATGTACTGTAAGCAAATAAGATCAAAACACTGACGATTCCATACCTCCACTAGAAGATTTTCCGGACTCCATTGGTAGGTAAAGAATTGGAACATATTCATTACGAACACTCCAGCGACGTTATACTTACTTTCGTCGTTCTATTTCAAATAGATTCTTTGGTTATTATTTTTTTGCAAGAAGACTAATATGTAATCTAATCATTCACCTTAACTATCGCTAATCCGGCAATCGACATGTTGTACACAGAGGCGAAGACCATGATCAAAAATATATTGCGAGTGAAGTTTTCAACTTCTTCACAGAATCTAGATGAAATTATAAATTTTTTTTGTTTATTTGAAAATAACTCTTGACCTTAATAACTTACACCATTATCTTCTGGTGAAATTTTGCACAATTGACTGCTTTGTGATAAACTGAATTCTGTACAATTTCTTTTTTCAGTATTCCATTACTCTGCTGGAAGGAAAATTTGTTCTGTTCAGTAAAGGACAGAAGTCTATTTTGAACTGACCTTAGATAACCACAAGCCATCATTATTAAGTAAAGTCCAGCTGTTTCCATTCCTGGTATTAATATTGTTATGCTGTAGACAATTATTATTTGTAAGGATTTTACTGTTGTAAACCACGGCTCGTCTTGGACGTTCATGAAAAATCTAAAAATATATATTCTGAATTATTTGACTTTTCGAAAATCTTATTATATTTATAAATTATACGGTGCCAAAATATTTAGCAATGTGCATTAATTGAGCGTAATTGTAAAAATGTTATAATCTACAAATATATATGTCTTTTATGAATGTAAGAATGCTTAATATTTCATGCATTCGCATTATCGGCATCTATACTTAATCTATATTTAAAGCAGTAAATAGCATTGCAAATAAAACAAGAATATTATATTGCTAAGGAAAAACTCATTCGATGCGAAACTAAGTTCTGGCTATTTGTCAATAGCTAGCTTTAGCAATCAGAGCTGATCGATTTTGACATATTGAAGAGGTGATAAAACGAAAATAGATATATAAAGCTGAGACGAAAAAAAGTTTACTTCAGAAGTAAAAGACATTTGCCAACGTATTTCAAAGAGATTTCATTCATTGAGATTGATTCAAAAGAAGGAATTTTGGTTCCTTAAGCAATGAAAACAAAAGATGTTGATTGTCGCTTTTGTGACTGAGAATGATGCTTCAGCGTTAAAAAAGGAAGGGTTTTTACTTCTTCGGACGGTAACGGGTGATAAAAAATGTATTCGTTCCAGCAATCTAAAGACTGTCCGGCTATGCTTCTACGTCGTCGCCTAAATATGCCTGCTGCGAAGGTCATGCTGTCTCATTGATGGGATCAAATCGGATTATTGAATATGAGAAGTTCAAACCGAACAGAACAAGCGCACGAGAACGGTATCGAACTCGATTGATGCAACGGAGCTGAGTAGTGTATAAAAAACGATCATAATACCAACAGTGACATAAAAAAGTGATTCTATTGAAGTGAATCTATCAGAATGATCGGGCCTCATATTGTCAAGCTTTTTAAAACTTACTTAGAAGTACTCGAACAGAAGGTCTTATCCATATGCCATGGCAAAGACTGCATAAAATGAATTGATCTCTGGATAGCCTCAAAAGACAAACATTTAATTCAATATTCATTAGCGTAATAATAAATTTTATTTAAAGTTGTCTACATTTAACGGTACAAACAATTCAGTATTACACTATTAAAGGTATTAAAAACAGTTGACAATAACCGGAAACATATAGTTCTCTCAGTACAAGAAAATGGATATTATCTTGTCTAATATAATTTTAAAATGTGCTTTAACTGAACGGGTTTGAGTTCGGCAGAGGCTATTAGCGCGTTTATAACGTAAATAATATGAACATATATTTATCATATTATATACGTTATAAATGTTGAATTTTTGTTTAGTTTATTCAAAGTAATATGTGGCAATGCAAAGGCGCTGTTGACATTATACAGCGGAGCATATCTTTTCTGCATATAGGTATTTGTTTGGCCACAGAAACTTGGTTGGCTTGATGTAATATTCGCGAATAGATATCTAACAGCGGAGAAATCCAGGACATACATCGTGACAAACGTTAGTATAGCAACATGCAGGCTGATATTAGTCTCCATCTATCTTCGCTAGGCCAATCTAAAGAATCTACCTCATGAATTCATACATTTGGTAAAATATAGAATATAAATAAATATAATGCTGACTCTCACCATACTCTGTGGGAACACCTTGGTATTAATGAAATGATGACGGATCTACTAAAATGCTTAAGATTGACGGATCTAAATATCATAAACTCGAGGACAACACCAAGTTTTAATACCTTTAAGATTTGTCATCGATATCGTCATTTACTTGATCAGTATTAAATAATAAGATCAAAAGATAAATATCGCATGTCACCAAGTCTGAGTTTTATTGTTCAGACTTTTTTTCGTAAAGCTAGGGATAATCTCAAAGACCAATAAATGAGCTATTTAGAGATAACTTAAGTACCGTATACATGCTCTCACCCTAGAGAGACAAAAAGATGATACTCATACTAGAGTTAAAAATTTATAGAATCTTGAATAATCTTTCTATCCATTTGGAGTCGCTGGAAGTACTCGAAATATTGGAGGAGCTGCAGCTGTACAAGTTATTAATGATATAAATTAACTCAACATCACCTTAAGTCTGCAAATACCGGGTGGACAACCATTTACGAAAGGTTTATAAAAAATATCTAAGAATATCATTAATATTTTTTCAAGTCTTATCAATTCAATAGGTTAAATTTATTTCCTATTTACTAGAGGTTTTTCTCGAGATCAAGGAAAATGGTATACAGTAACAGCAAAAGGCCAAAATATTTTTATGCCCTGAAGAAAAGCGATTGCCATCTCCTCTGCCATCAAAATTACATACTTTTGGAAATACAACTGTCTTGTCATATAATAGTATATCATAATATACTATTTTTGTTAGCATCTATAAAAATTAATCTTTTATTAATTGGTCGGTATTTATTCACTGTGCATAAGAAAAATATTATTAGAACTTCATATTTTCTTCCAGATTTAGTTAGTTATTATCAATTTTCATTCTAAAGTATGCATGTTCAATTTCAGAATTTTTCAACACGTTTAAATTAGTGATAGAGAGATAATTACGTACCTGAATGGCAATTTCTTTTTTTCTGTACCATTAATGGCATTAGATGATACGTTAAGAAATTGTGTACTTATTATAAAAATCGTAGCAGCACCTACACTATTACAGAGTAAAAAATTCCTAAAGTAATAAGCTTTCCTTTCGAAAAGTTTTACGGTTAGAATTTCATCAATAGTTATATAACACCAAAGTTCTTTACATAGACTAACTAGAAATACAAGCTTTTTCCGCTGAGTATAGAATACCAAGTATCGGGAGCATGTTGAAAAGACTGTTAATAACTCGCAAATGTAGTCGACCTCCCATTTCTTCATAAAAAAAGATACAAACATAATAAAAAGTATTAAAATTAATTAT
The DNA here is from genome assembly GCA_018907035.1 of Sycobia sp. Sy_11. NCBI lineage: Eukaryota > Metazoa > Arthropoda > Insecta > Hymenoptera > Epichrysomallidae > Sycobia > Sycobia sp. Sy_11. The sequence goes on from JACCIC010000025.1 coordinate 1,700,738, forward strand.
AAATTTATGAACATTAGATGTAATTTAAAACTAAAAATTGAAATTTTTTAATTGTTCTTTTATACTGTACATTATTGTAAGGATTTTGTTATTAAAATGTTACAACTTGAAAGATAACATCTACTCTATTCGTTTTTTTTACATTACTGGACTCAATTAATGGATTGGATAGCATTAAATATAAAGTATGTAACTTATAAAATTGATCTAAATTAATTTTACAACATAAATCTAATATATTTATATATGTAATTATATTGCATAAACCACTCATTATTTGTCTTGAGAGCCAAAAGGTGTTTATGGTTTATTGGTTACGGTTCAAATAAATTTGAAAGCGTTACGAAATATCGTGTAAGTAATATAAGATCTCATTGGCCCATACTGTGATTTAATCATGTCAGCTATATGTCGACAAAATATAATTTGCGAAAAGCAAATGCTTCTATTACTATATTTTGTAAAAAATGTAACTAATGGCAATAGATGCTCTGCAAAGTTTATGGGGACCATGCTCTGCCAATAACAGTATTATTTCTAAATCTCAAATTTAATATGACTGATGCAGAACTTGCATGGAAAGCACTAATGTTGAAAAACATTATGCTGGAGTCGTTAGCAACCTAGCATTGACACCAATCAAAATACATACAAATCCCCTGCAATCTTAATGCGGCTGGGTCATGTGTACGGTGCAAACATAATACGAAAGCTCATGAGGGCAGAAAGGACACCAGGGTCAATGTAAAAGATATGGAATCGACTTCAACATTTAAGCCCTAATGTTTATCCGCAGAAGCTAAATCAGCATTTCTGTTAGGATCAGTTCGGAGTAGCTTGAATCGTATTATGTCATCGTTGAGAAATATCGCTGAGAAAGTCTGTTTAAGGAAGATTTCACTCGGTACAAAGAAGTCAAATCATATTCAGTAGTTAGCGATATGTACATAATAAAAACTTTTCAGTAACTTTATCAATACTTCATTTGTCTATTTTATGCCACGATTTAATTACATATCTTCATATTATAAGCATTACAAATTGTCATAGTCAAGTTGTTCGGAAAGTCACCGAGTACGTTGAGTTAATTAATTTGATATTCTTTACATTTGGGCCCAAATGTAAAAATTTGGGCCATGAACCCAATTTTTGGTGGATCCATGAATCCAAAATTTACTGGCTACTTTCGTAATGAGATTGAAATAATTTTTAAAAGAGATAAATGATCTCTTTTAAAAATATTTGTAAAATCTTCTATTCTCATATAATAAATTTTCGATAAAAAGCAGATTTAACAATGCCCAGCTTTATGCAATTAATTCTTTATTTTTATATGGATTAAAATTAAAATGTATACAGACGTTTTGAGCAAGGGGATGTAAAACGTCATGATAAAGCATAGCATAACATGTTTGTCTGATTTATGCTAATATTATCAAAATAATATTTAAAATGTTTCTCCCCTCGTACGGCATTCTGGTACCTTCACCCTACTTACTAATATCATCTACCACTAATATCTCCATATTTTTATAATGCTTTGAGGCCGAGAAAATTTATTATAAAATCCAGTAGGTTAACTGACATTTAGGGATAGCAGCCGTAGCATAACCGGTGTATTGAAATTCTGTAATTTGATGCCTTTGTCACATTTAGTAGGCTTGGGCATCAAAATTGTCAATTAGAAATTCAAAATCTTCGTCCGTTCGCTCATTCGAGTATCTAGTGATCGGGGTGACTGTTGCTTAAACTTCATTGAACGTTCGAGGCGCGATTGCACACTATGTCGATACATAGTGTTCTATTTTAATATTAACATCTAAAAAAAATTTTAGATATAAAAGTCTCTCATATGTTTTATGAAATAAAATCATATAACACTTAGTATTAAAATTTGATAAACAGATCGATCAAAATTCTATTCAATTATATTAGCATAAGATCAAATACTTTAAGTTACACGATCAGGATTATTGATATTTTTAGCATTGAAATTGTGTGTTACTTTATAAGTAAAAGTAGATGTTATAATTCAAATGTAGTTTTATTACGATTTAAATTTATAAACCAAATGTCAGCGTTTTCATTTTCTAAATATTGAAATAAGTCATTTTGAAGAATTATTTTGCATTTAAATGCGTGAAAGAATATTATCTTACCTTGTGTAACACCATTCTCACGCCATAACCCGTCCACATAATGCAATACGATAGTGACGCCAGATGAAAGTAGATAGATAGAATTCGAGTACCGATGAATTGTAATTGGCGACCTTCGAATGGAATAAGCGCTATAAGTCTTAAGAAATTTAAATGGGAAGATGAGACCGTCTCAAAGGTTTCATTGCCATTTTTCTTCATTATTAATGCTGTAAATATATCGAAATAAATCCTCACAATGCCCTTATATCAAACCTGTAAATTAATGTTAGATTGACATTTTAATACTTGACATTTGCAAATACATGCTTTAAAATTATTCATTTCATCTGGATAATCATTATTTTTCGAATATAATAAATAATTCTATATACTTGTAAATTGATTTTATACTTATTGATGAAATCGTTTAAAAGAATGGCTCGTTTCCTGTACGACAGAGATACCTAAACTAAGTTTACACAGACATCAAACTGAGAAAACAAAAGAAAAAAAAAGAAAGCTATAAAATACTCTTTAATAAAACTGAATTATGTGCATAGCGAAAGAAAATGATTTTAACTTTATTGATAAGATCCGAAAGAAAGTCACAACATTACTGCGAAACTCACACAATTTTGTACGACAATGTCGGTCGAATAGCTCATTTGTGACTAAACGGAGCTTGCAGTCGGCAATTCTTCCGAACCTTCACGTGCGACAGAGCTTTTTAAAACATTTACTCCGCGATGCAATTTTCATTGCTTCGTTACGTTCCTCAGCTGCGCTAACCAAAAGTCGAAAGCGCAGTTTGCAACTTAAATGAGATGTAGAGCAGTTTTTATATCTACGGTGGAAGAATATAATTTTTTCCATCCAATTCTTAATTCAATACCCTTGTCGCTTTTACTGCATTAGCAGCTGCGCAGAAAGAGGGGGAGAGCAAGCCCGTTGAATTTACATCAAGTCATTGAGATTAGTTCAGCTGTACGTATATGCAAGCTGACATCGCTACATATGCTGGGATGTTTGTGATTCAACACATCAGTTTTCAAGTTGTGTAGCTAAAAAGTTTACATTTACTTTTCTATTTATATTTAAAGTGACAAGGATATCGGCTAATAACATGCTTTGTCGATTGTAATAAATTAATTCACAATAATATGATTGACTTTCCAAAACAGTTAAGATTCTTGTAAAGCCAGAATTGTACAAGTAAAATTCGTATGATGTGAATAGTAAAATATTTTGTTAAGAACTAGATAGTATGTTCAAAATAAAATTACAGATTGTTTTGAATTTCAAAGATTTTTGTATATACAATATTTTTAGCATACAATATATTAAAGAGCAAATAATAATCAAACGAATCACAAAAAATAACGAAATAAAGATTCCTATAATTCTTGTTTAAACAGTAAAATTGCATAAATAGTTACGATTGCAACTAACAATTGGATGGAGACTCGAAAATCTACTACTAAGTTAAATGTACAAATATTATAAATTATTGGAAAGGACACCAAAATCTTTAATACCTTTATAATCCTTTGAAAATATTACTCAGTTATGAAAATTGTGTTATGTAATATTACTGGACAGCTGCAAATACTGTAAGCATTATAATTATACCTTTTTCATTGCTCTATATATATTTGTGAATTTTGAAGTTTATAAACCATTCGTGAAATACAAAGAGCTGCTGTATTTCAAGAATGACTCGTCGATATATGTGCAGGTAAAAAGGCCACAAAAAGTTAAAGGTTTTAAAGCCACTTAAAGGTTTTCTGATGACATCCGTATCGTAAAAATTTATTAAATAAATTGCTTTTAAAAAAGGTCGGCTTATATCGTAGTAGCTGAAACATTAAATTCCAAATATTACAACTTAGTTTCCTCAATTATTTCCAATTGCATTGAATTTTTAGATTATTAATACCCGAAATGCAAATTTTTGAGCGTAAGTAAAAAAGTTAGTGAAGTATGATATATTTGTTCTATGTCTTGCATGCCGCTGCTTATAAATTAAATAGTTATTATACATTAACAATATGAAAAGTGTTATATTATAGTGAATTCATAATTTAAGGTTCCTATCAAACTATATATCAAAACCTGTGGACCATGGCCACAAAATTTAATATTTTCAAGAACGCTAGTTGAGAAAGTAAAATAAAGTGAAGTATACGTATTTATTTATCAGTGTTCCTAAACAGTTCCTACAGCTGCGTAAAAAATTTCCTTACATAAGTTTTAACACCTTTGGACAGCTGCGCTTACCGCATACTACTTTTGTTAGGATGTGCAATAAATATGGAAATTCACGTTTGATTTCATGTTTGATTTCTCATCAAACATTAAAGGATGCATTTTACAAAAAATATAATTGCAGGTCCCAAGTATCCTTCGGCTTCCTAATAATCGTATGAGTTTATTCATAATCTAATCAACTATACACATTTATTTTGTATGCTTAGATAGATTTTAAGTTCGCGTATTTGAAAATTCATAATATATGGTATGCTTGGTGTATGTACACTTTTACGTTATCATTAAAATTAAATTAGTATTTAATTAATATAATTAAAATAATACTGAAATCAAATCTATCAAATATAATTATTTTTGGTTTCCTAGATGACGAAAGAATTAATTTTTAAATTAAAATATTATAAGTTTTTTTTTAAATCACTAACAATTAAATTTTTTACAAAAATTACTATCTTAGTAGTATAAAGCAAGAATTTATTTGCTATACACTTACTGTCGCGCAATTGCAACATGATAAAGATAGTAAATTCCATATATTATAATCATTATTGTGAAGAGTCACAACTGTGTTAGATATCACTTTTCTTACCTAAAAGATTTTTTGAAACTTAAGTTTAACAGTTTTACAATTTTAGAGTTAAGCAGCTTCGAGTTCGATCCCAACAATTTTCAAATTGAAAATTTTGAATAATTTTCCTTAATACTATGTTTTCAAAAACTGTATTTTATATGTAGATATTAAATGCTTTCTCCATGGTTACACAAGTGGCGATACAAACAAAATCAATGGCTATAGACCGAGGCCAATTATTATTTTTTATAGCACAAAGACTTTGCTTTTATCATTTTGCGAAGAGTTTCTTTTTATCAATAAAACTCGCGTGGGTTTCGGCGAGTGCACTGACTAAATATATATATATATATAACTGTAAGATAAAAATACGTAATTGTTACGTAAATTATGGCAATGCATGGATGGGGCGACGATATTCACCATCGTCTCTACTCGACTGCTTAATATTTCATTGATAAGCCTTTCGCCACGGCTATAATAACTGGACATATTCCCACCGATTCGCACACGATTCGTATACGAGTTGTCTCTTACGGGACAATCAAAAATTTAACTACGTAAAGAGACTCGTACGTCTTCAATTTAGATTCTTATATTTGTAAGAATAAATCTATTAGGCTCTATTTTGTTTTGCGTATCTTGGTTAGAAAATAAAATTTATCGTTTTTTTTATAAAATTACGATACTGTCATACATACATTTAAAATTATTCCAAATTCTTAAAGGCATTATTTCTTAATTAGATTTAATAAAGTTTCACTTTGCAATAGGCATAAATTCGAATAACTATATAATTTTATGCAAAAAAGAAAAAAGGCCAAATGAATAATATAAGCATCATAGATTCAGATTAAAACTTTATTAAATAACATTCTCAATTCTATAAACTTAAGTAGATTTTTGAAGAAATTGTTATATATATATTTATTTTTATTTTGATTATGACAAAAACTTTTTTTAAAACTATTATATATAAGAAATATTAACTTTAATATAAAAAAAAACACTGGAGGTTTCATATCTCCACTAGAAATTATCTGATTGTGTCCATTGTAGAAAATCAATTGGAATGGATTCGTTAAGAAAACTCTTGCGGCATTGTATTTATTTTCGTTGTTAATTTTGAAGTAGATTGTTTAATTATTCTTTTGATTCTAATAATCCGAATATGTAATCTAATCAGTCCAATTTCTTTCACCTTAAGTATTTTTACCTCAACAATCGACATGTTCTACGCAGAGGCGAAGGCCATTATGAAACATATGTTGCGATAAATTCTTGAATTCCTTATTTGAAAATTCACCAGTATTACTATGAAATTTCTGGACTTTCCATGTGATAATTAAAAAAGAATTTAGAAAAAATAACAACGCTTTAATCATCGGAAAATCGCATTCATAATATTTTATCCGTGTAGTTACAGGTGTAACAAGAGTAATTGATAGGCAATTATGACAGATTACATTAAGTAATATTATGATTAGGTTAAATAATATTATTATAGCTAACTTTTTATCATTCTTATTGTACAATGAAATCGTTTAGCCGAGTGCATGCGGGTTGATACACAGATGCTTAATAAAATAATAACTCTTATTAAAAACTTTCTAACAAAACATTATGTGAAAAATCAAAGACAGTAAGTAGCTCAAGGTTTCCTTTTCAGTGTTATGTTATTTACATAGTAGCTATTTTTACCACGGCAGAAACAAGATTTTTTATTCCAAAAACATTTATATGATTCCATAAATAAAGCGGCAAAATACTCGCTATGGGAGAAGAGGTTGAAATATTCAAAAGATAGTGGTAATGCTTTCAAATCCTAAAAACAGTAATTCGTACCTGATGAAAAAATGGACCACTTTCTTCAAAAAGGTTTTTTCAAACCTTGACATTATGCTAAAGATATGTACTGTCCCTAAGCTCAAAAAGTTGTAAATTATTTTAAGTCTGGAAACGGGGCATCGTGGTATTGTGTATGTGTATATAGTCAGGTATATACACATACACAATAATGTTAATCTTATTGTTCAGTCGATTAGGCAGAGAGAGAGAGAGAGAGAGAGAGAGAGAGAGAGAGAGAGAGAGAGAGAGAGAGAGCAGACGAGACCTCGAAGGATATGCGTATGGAGGCCCTCCATTGGAGGGTAGAATAAGAGATATAAGCCTTAAACACTTCCGCCAGTCGCATAATATAACCAAACTTTTTTGGTCATAAATTGAGGTGCTTATATTTGCTCTTGCACAAGAAAATCACTGTTTAATAATTTATCAAACATTGCCAACTTACTTTTAGCTTACGGAGCCAAATGCGACGGTGTCACAATGTATGGTATACGTTTTATCAATGTGGATTATTATATTAAATTAAAAAATGTACTGAAGCAGATAAATATAATATATAGAAAATGATTGTATAACTAAAAGAAATATCAATAGATATTAATCAATTTTCTCTATACGATTTTTTTCGATTGCCATCTAGTACCGGTATATTCAAGATCATAGAAATTATAAATTGCAATGCAATAAAAACACAATTAAAAAGACGTTTGTGAGTTTTAAAAACCATATAAAAATTTTTTATTAAAATGTCAATATATATTCATATTTGTAAAACGAAAGTTAATTGGACATATCGCAATAGCATTATATGATATTCCTAAAACTTTTGACAATGGAGGTAGAGGCAGTATACGTCGTTTCCGTAACTCGAGCTCTTCGACCGTTAGGCTGCTCGAGAGTTTCGGCCGATCTGATTGGCGGTGGGCTTATCGCCTGATATTTGACCCTGAGCTAAAGAACTAGAAGATTATAAATGCGTTGTATGAGCGTGCGGGTATTCATTCTTATCTCGTCTCTGTTATGCGAACGTTATAATACAATTCGACTAGAATATTTGTCAGGTTAATATATTAAAATCCGTTTGAATTAAAACAATTATTGTAAACTTTCTTTACAATGCCGAATGTCTTAACGTAATCGTTATTACAATTTTTGGTGCGGAAACCCGGGAATTTTACCGAAATGCTGGAACGTTTTTCGAAGGTTTAAGAAAGTCAAATTAATTAAATTAATTCATCGATGTCGTCGAGGATAATTCGTGCGGCTGCTGCCGCCTTCGACATCGAAGATCAAGGGGTCGAGAAGTGGCCTTGGGACGACTCAGATTTCCAAGACGGCGCTGCCTGAAACTTCGTCTCGGTTCGCCATTAACACGGCGCATGTACCAGGACGAAAATTATTGCTTCCATAACGTCGATTGACCAGCCGCTTTCACAGCTCGAGGAGTTTGTGGACGAGCAGCGTCGAGCCGCGTCAATGGATTTTCTTGAAAGTACTGTGGATGTTCAACTACGCGAATTGAATTCTTCTCTGATCAACGAGGAGCGGCTTGGTGCAGCAGCGGGACGCAGTCTAACGAGAAACGAGTCTACAATAAAAGCAGCGAATTGGGTGAGAAACTTCCGATCATCCAGGGCGCTTAATGATAATATAGTGATTATTCGTCTATAAATGCGTTCGAAATAATAAAAAGTGTCATTCGCGATGCGTCGTTTAACGATAAATATATTCGGCTTTCGTTGTTAATCTAAGAAGTGCGAAAAGTCTGACGAGTCTTTTTAGGTTATCCACTAGAGTGGCTGCAGCTGAAAGTAAAATATTATCATTAGTCGGTATTAAAAAAAAATACAATGTACGCAAAGATCTCGCGCGTGATAATTGGTTAGTGCTCTGTGCAAAAGGTTATGATACAGATATTGTTATAAAAATTTTAGAATTTTATTCACAATGCTAAAAAAATTTATGTGTGTGAATTTTTTTATTTTTATAGAATTTCATTACGATAGTAAAAAATTTATTGTTATCCTAAATTAAATGAAATCAGAGACTGCAAAAGCTGGCACACTTTTGGATATGTAGATTCAATATTAACATTAATAAAGAGAAAGAGCAATAGCGCATTGTCGTGATTGAAACATTCCATAATTGTAAAATACGAAAATTTTTTCAAAATTGACTTTTTTATGTACTTGCAGTATATTTTAGTTTTAAGAAAACTTTCAAACGATTGTCATGCTGCGCGAGAGTTGTGTTTGATGTGATTGACAAGTGGGCTTATAGCCCGGTATTTATCTCTGAGGTAAAGAAGTACGAGATTATCAAAGTGTCGTATTATGAGCGCGCGAGCGCATTCATCTTATCTCGCCTCTGCTAAGCGAAGATTGATACCACTATGAATTATATCTTTTGCATTTATTATATTAAAAGCAGTTGAAATCAAGACTGTTTATTCAAAACTTTTATTATTATTCCTAACATTCCTGAATATTATTCTCCATAGCCATTTATAAAAAGATTTTTTTTTAAATTCTGTATTTTCTTTTAGAAATTAGTTGAAATTAATTTTCATTTGAAAGTATACATATATAAATATATATATATATATATATATATATATATATATATATATATATATAACTAAATTAAATATACTTTTTGAACAGGTAAGTCGAGTGGTTGAGAAACAATTATACGTTCATAAATTGTAAGTAATCAAATTTTTGTTCGAAAAATTGAACAAAATTTAACAGTCACAGATTCGTCCTAGAGATGCACAAGACCAAAGCTATTTATACTGACTGATTAGAAATATTATTTTTTTATGAGTATAGGAATGATAAGAATTCTTGTTATTAATAATAATAATAACCAAATGAAATCAATATCACACTTTTTTTAGAAAATTCGATTAAACGTAAAATATATTAAAAGTAATATATATTAAAAAATAATATATATTAAAGTAATATATATATATATATATATATATATATATATATATATATATATATATATATGAATATATTAAATGTAAAATATATTAAAAGTAATTCTACATTCGAAAAAATATAATTTATAATTTATGACTAAAATTTAAAATTAGGTTTTCATAGTTCTTTGATACCCTTAACCTTATTGAAAGGATTTTTTATTAAAAAACATTAAAACATGAAGAATAATTTGTACCGTATTTACTTTATTACGTTACTGTATTAACATTATTTCGTTTAGCATAAAAATATAATTTACTAATCCAGAATTATTTTACAACTTCGTTCTAAAAAGGCAATTTTGTTATAGAAATGATCGCTTTAAAAGCAATAAAGTTGTCGTGGTCTGGTGCCTTTTTTGGCGCAAGGCTGTAATTGCTTATAATATCATTATAAAAAAATGTTATCAATATTCACAATGTGAATGTTTTCAGAGATTTTCACAGAAGATGGCGTAAGTGAAGTAAAGTCAATCAGTTTGATCAGTAACGTATAAAGTTTGAAGACATTAGGCTAAAGGCGTTATGAAATTAAGATTTTTGTTAAGTTGAATATATTAAATTTTTGGAAAGATATATTTTGTGAAATCTTTTATTGTAAGGAGCCTAAGATCTGAATGAAATTTCAGTGATATATTAAATTGCCTGTTCATGGTGCTAACGCATTTGAATATTTGTTCACTCTATTTAATAAACTTTTATAATTTTATATATTTCCTCTTTAACACACACACACACACACACGCGCGCGCGCGCATTTATATAATTTAACTTATACATATTACACATATAACTGAAAAAAAATTTGCATTTTAACGCCATTAAACATTCGTTAGTTATATTCCAGATCGGGTGAATTGATTAGCCAATCATTCAATAAATTCCTATAGAAATTTGACTTAGCTTTAAGAGCTGCTTATTATAAGTAATCTGATTCTGTCTTGGTAATTTATCAGAATTTAGATGTCGTTCAGGTATTGAATTAAGACAGGTTGAATTTCGAGACATCTATATTTTGAGGAACAGATAAGAGAAGAATGTTATTAACATCAATTCTATATTTATATATATATTGATTTTTTTAGTAAGATAATTCAAATTTCAAATTTATTTGATGATTTTACAGGCATGAGGAGGAAACTATAGAGAAAATATTTGTATGTTTTTTCAAAAACTGAAACGTGTTCGTAGATTTTGAACTACTATTAACTGTTAGTGTAATGCCGAAATATTACATTTTATATAATATTCGTAAAAATCTATATTAAGTTATATACACGTATTGATGGATAACCTGTATTTTATGTAATTATCGTCTGTCCTAAGAATAGCGTTGTAAATTCATTAACATTTAGCTATCATGCTTATATATGCCTTAACTACGGTTTCACGACATTCTCAGCAATTCGTTACAAGAGCGAACTATTCCTTCTGGTCTAATTGCAGGCAATCAGCTTTAATTGAGTAGTCTTGCATTCGTCGAGAATACGAGTCATCGAAGGGATGAGCGAATACGACAACAAGGTGACGATCGTTAAATCGTCATAGAATTTTTAATATGTATTCGAAACGGTAAGTTTCATATTCATTGACTGAGAGTTTCTTTATCCCATATTTTATTTAATAAAGACATAAACCTATCGATGTTCCGGCATTTCATATGTAATACTATGGGATTTATATGATTCAGAAAAAAAATAATTTTAACAGAGAAAAGTTATTCACGATCTGAATAATCGTATTATACAAATTAATAAACGGTAAATTGATAAAACGCCTGTAAAAATAGGATTTTTAAAAAACATATAAGTATGCAAAATTGGTATTTATAATCTAAATATAAGATACCTCAATTCTAGACTTTGTTTAATCCAGAAATCTCAATATGAATATATTATGTACATGAATAATGACACTGATGAAACTCCAACAAGCTATTTTTATTGAAGAATATTTTCATTAAACGATTAAAAGCTAAAAACTCAATTATGCCTCATTGTCTTGAAGATTATCCTGGCTAACAGATATATTTATGAATTATTTTAGTTTCTTTTATAATACTGATTCGCATTTTCCCAGTTTTCAATGTATAATATACTATTGCTTTTTTTTTGTTTGTGTTCATTTTAAAATATTGATTTAAATATACCAAATGGTTATTTTACTTATTAAACACAGGACTTGCTCATAAGCGTAATTTATTTTCCCTTCTCTTACTGTCAGCGAATGAAATCAACTGATGTCCAAGCTCGAGATAATAATCAATTAAACGGTTAATGAGATACGCGCTGGAGACGTTGGCAGCATATGTTCATCACGCTTCAAGGACTTTGACAAGTTGTTCGGGTTAGTTGAAATAAATTTCATGGACGCAAGCAAACGCGGGTAAAACTGCTATGAAATAAGAAATTCTTATTCAAATGCGCACGAACGAAATAACAAGAAAATCCAAAAGCTCGGTTACGTACATATAGTGTATATTTTTATCGACCACAAGGGGATGCTAAAATAGGCCGAACCGCTCTGACAATGAGCAGATAATTTATTTCGACAATTTTTTGTGAATCTTATACTTATGGCTATCGCTGATTTTTGATGTCAAAGAAATTCATCTCATTGAAAAACATTTAGAAACTCGTCTAAAATCATTTGGATTATGAATTTTTAATTTGATGTTTCTATCTTTGTCCCCATTTGTTAGCATACAGCCTGTTAATTAATAATTATACAATTTGAATTTCTCGTCATTTCTGGATTCCCCGCTTATATCGATATGGCTAGAGTAGATTAAACTATACGTAACTGTCGGGGCTGCCATATATTTTATAAGCAGAGTAATAGAAAGCATTTTTGCACAATAATTTGGCAAAGTTTCATCAGTTACATAGATAGATACATAGATTCAGTAAATTTGATCGTGGGAGCAGTCGGACTGTCCTTCGCTAACAATAGTATATTTACTGTTATTTTTATGAGTTTTTGGTAGTAATATATTTCTGGTGCTAGAGGTTATTTCGAGCTCTTTACTTGTAGTTACCTTTCTTCGAAGATCGTACCCTAACTATATATAACAGTATCAGAAAATTCCCATGGCTATAGAATTTTTAATCGCGATCTTATATATACTATCGGTATAAGTAAACTTCTTCGGATCAATTGGACTTCGTTAACGGAAATATTTTGTCTCGCTTGGCTTCTACGGTCGCCTCATTCCAAGCGCAATTTTTTCAAAGAAATCCAACGCGGCCTTCGCCGTTGTTAAAACGCGTTACACGATCGTACGTGTCGGCGTCGCGCGGCATATCGTGCGACACCCGGGGAGCGCCATCGCGCCAGCCCCGCGAGATTGCGATCGAAGGTCTGCTTTGCATGCGATTCGTCGATCGCTCGGCTCTGCGATCGTGCACTGAAATCCGCAGGGTTCTCTGCATATTTATCCTTGACATTTGGCTCGGAAGACTCGGAGGAACGGCAGTCGCGGGAGCGCGCGGATGGCCGTTGGATTTTCACGCGAGCCGCGCGACCCTTCCTTGATTATTTACGTTTGCACTCTGTGGTTGAATTTCCTCCTTTTTGTGGATAGTATTCGCGGAACAATCCTCTGTATCTCGAAGAATCGAAGGCTGAAAATCGAAGGTCTCTCGTACTTTTGCTAAAGTGTTTTGGCGGGCCGAATCCGAATCTGACCGCAAGGACTGCTTTATAATATGAGATTACTAGATAACCTGACCTGGAGGTTAAAAAGTACGATTTTTTGAAAGATTTTTCATTCTGTATCATTGTCAAACAGCGCATTTTAAACTACAAATTTTCGTATGTAAAGTACCGTTGAGTTTTGTCAAATTGCTTTTTTTCACTGAAATATCGGATTATAAAATTACGTGAACAACGATCCGACATTTCTTGAGAAAATTATTTATTTTTTTAGAATAAAAATATATGTAATATGTTAGAAATTTAATCAACATTTAATATAAATTTTTTAATGAAATAAGATACATTAATTAATTACAGTACTATAATTACCTTTATATTATTTATTATTAATTTTCTTATTAAGATACAATTTAAATATTCAATTTTGTGAATAAAAATAATTCATTATGAATTATTGTCCACCACCATTATCCACATATATTTATTTACATTAGTTTTACTTTTACATTTTCCCTCTGAAAAGAATTAATTTTCAATTTTAAAAAATAGTGAAAATTAAATCATTTAACCTTAATTTCAATATTTTTTGTCTATTTATTAATTATTAAGAAATTCTATAGTTCACATTGTAAATATATTTAATTAGTTATTTAGTTCAGAAATTGCCATAAGAAAAGCTGTAAACTAAAGTACAGGTAGTCTGGGCTGGCCCAGATTAGCCCCTTGTTGCGTACATGTACAAGTATTCACAGGAATGGCCGCGAATCGGATAAAATAATTTTAAGTTAACACAATGGATTTTGACGCCTGCTTGCTGATTGAGAAGTTGCAAACGAAGTTGTCGAAATTCTTCTTCTATTTCTTCTAAATCTTGCGTACGATTTAGTTCTTCGTTAAAATATTTTTCGTTTTCTAATTTATCAATATAGAGCTTCGAGTGAGCCTGTACTTGCGATATTAAACATTGGCGTATGTACTCTTGTACCGTATCCTGATAAATTATTTTTCGAAAGTTCAATTTCGATTTGCTTTTTTGACAATTTATATATTCAGCTTACTCGCGGATGTAACATTTTACCGAGCAATGACAAAAATGGATGTAGCATTGACCATGTCAATACTGATCTGACTTTCAATGAATATCGAAATCTTTATTCTGAATGCTGGAAAAATGATAAGTATGGATTTGTTGTTATTGACAAAGATAGACTGATGAATAATGGTAGATACAAAAAAGGCTTTAACTGTTTTGCAATAAAACGAAATTAAGAAAATCTAAATCACTCAGTTCAATTTTACGCAGCAATATGGCACCATCTCGGACTTTGAGAAAGAAAAGAATATCCTTAGCTGTTTCAAGCTCGTAAAGCTATTAAAACATGTTATAGGTGGTACATGGAAATAAGTCATTAAACCACTTGAGAAGCATGTCGAATCAAAAATTTACAGTCTTCTAATCTTATTTCGGAGGATTACAGTATTAAAAAGTCAACTAGATCCCAAAAATGTTGAGTTTTATATTAGAGAATAATATTCGCTCAGCTTCCATAAAAGATTATGATTCTGATGATGATTTTGCCTCATTGGATAACTCAATGATGAATTCGACATTCAAATCTATACACGAAGACAATGTTAAAACTAATATTTTAGATCAAAGACACTGAAAATTCGATAACATATATGGAATAACAAATATTGGAGGTATATACATGCTTGGCGATTCTGAAATTATATTTGGTGATAATAAAAGAAAAGTGAAAGATTTAACTTATCCTAAAAGTAACGGACTAATGGAGCTACTCATACAAAAAGATCCAGATGACATATGAATACGTTCAACTTATCCCAGTACTCTTAAACAATAAGTGCTCATCGGAAAAAACATAGCAAAAATGCATGTATCCGCTCATCGAAGAGTAGCAAATATTTCAACATCATTGCACGTTTGTACGTTTACAGTTAAACTAGTAGATAATAATAAAGTCATCAACTAAATCAAACTTCATTACAGAGATATAAATTTAGAAAAAAAAGTCAAGAGTATCACAAAAGAGAAAAGTTTAAACTGAACTTATTTGACTGCGTTGTAACGAGTGTCTTCCTTCAAATAAAATGGCCCTCTTTTAAATTAAAGCGAAGAAGAGAAAGAGGAAACGGAAAATATTGAGTATGATGAAAACACGAAACATCACACAATATCAGTCTTTTAGTTCATGATCACAGACCATTACTTTTCTTTTGTAGCCAATTGTGAAGGCGAATTCTGCATGAGTTATGTTCGTCCAATCAGAGACGGAGAATCTTCTTGTAAAATGAGAATGTGAGCACGAAAGTTTGCAAGATATTTTTTCGAAAAACAAGCTCATATTGTCGTACTCTTGACATCTTACACTTCTATTTACTTATTTTATAAGCTGGAGTGATGACAGGAAATGTAAAGTTTCGTGATTCTTTTAGAATAAGGTATTCTTCTGTGACATACAGGGATTTCAAACAAGTAGTCCACAAAGCTTCATTTTAAAATAATTTAGTTTACTGAGTTTGAAAGGAACTGTATTGCTCACCAGTGTACCACTTTAAGCCACCATTTCTGTAGAGCGAATTGACCTGGGGTGAAAAAAGATAGACTAGCTGCAATGTGATTATCATGGAATTGACTATGATTCTGGAGATATTCGTTATGATAGACGTAAACGAAGATTAGAGATTTGTTGCAAGGTTTGTAGAAGATGATGAAAAGCAGCTTTTCCCCACAACATTTAAAGAAATTCCAAAGTAGCACAGGAAGGAAAGGCCTTCTCTCATTGGTTCCAAAAAGCTCCACCATTTTTCCATAGCTCAAAAATTTTTTCTCATTGTTTGTCTAAGATTCCCATCTTACCCTTTCCCTTCCCAATCGCTTCCTACAATTACAAATAATATGAATCTAATATTTCAAGCAATTCATTTCCATTTTTACTCATCTATTTCAACACATATAGACTCTGTTCCAACACCAGACATTAAAAATCTTGCACAAACAAATAAGGCCAGTTCGAAGACGTAAGAGAGATATCAGCTTACTATAGTCATCCATTCCGTTGCGTAAAAAATATAATAGTGTTTATTCTGTCTAATTACGTTTCCAAATGTAAATGGCGGTGTGGACAACGATTTCTCGCTTTCGGTTTTGTTCATCAATCTCTTTCTCCCTATAATACACACACATGACCAGTAGCAGTAAGTAAATTAACTAAGTCATTAAAATTGAGTACTTATACAGCGGGAACGCCAACTGCCTCACGCTACCCTAGCGCGCGGACTTGTGTCAAGGGGGGAAGGGAATTTCACTTTTCTTTTAAGTGGAAATGGGTCTATGAATGATGATTTTTCTGATGTTGTATAGCTATCAGAAAATATCAGATTCTATTCATGTTTGTAGGTTTCACGCCTGCGTAACCGATGGTTTTCAACGGGACTCAATAGGACCTCGTATTATGAGATATCAAAGTTATTAATTTGTTAATAGTTCTCTGACCTGGCGTAGAAATGGATACATAACAGACCAACCGTTTTCGATGAACTTTGTTAAAAAGAAACTCAAATCGAAAAATATAACCATTATCATTAAGTGGAATATAATCATCATTCACGGTTACATGCATCTGCATATTATCATTTTGTGAAGACTTCTTTGACTTCATATTCTTTAACTAGCTATTTATACAAGTGCATAAATGTCCAAACCCGAGTTTGAATACAGTATCTCCCGAAAATAAATCAGCCAGCAGTTACGCGTATTCTACTCGTAATTGTTTGATGCATACATTTGAAACATCCTCTCATTAGATGACTAGAATTAGATCTCGGCTTTTTAATACGTAACATGAAAAGTATTATAAAGATTTCCTAAGAGCCTCGTCGACTGAAAATATAGAAAATAAACTTTCCGAAAACATGCATGATAAATATACATACCATATTATACCATATTACGAGAGTATCTAGAACGTTTCCACATCTTACGTTTATCACGAAAACAATCTCGATCTCAATGGCATGGGCATAATTTTGTTATTAATTGATTTTAGAGGACCATATATCGTTCATTAGAATCGCATTAGTGGAGATTACAGAAATGACATTTAAATAGCCGAAATCAGTCCTACTAGTTCAAGCAATACAAAAAACAAAGAAAAACTAGAACTAATAGGTATAGGCATAACGCACATTTCAAGGCATACTTTCCACTCCTCCAGACATTGATCGATTCAAAAGGAACCCTGAGTAATTCATCCTTGTGACGTAAGACGGGATACTGACTACGGCAGAATTTTGGGCAAGTGGGAGTGTGTCTAAATAAGAATATATCATTAATATTACTTACTGCCATTACAATTATAATATTATTTTATAAAGATTTGAAGACCGACAAAAATATTTTTTAGGTTAATTTTAATTCGAATTTGAAATTCCATTCTACCAAAATATATAGTATGATAATTAATAAAAATTTTGTTGATATTTTATGAAATATTGATACATTTTATTATTAATAGTATAATCTACATTATCTTTATTCAATATTAATTATTACAATATTAATTTTTACAATTAATACATGCATTAATAATTGTTTTGTTCACAAATTTTTTTTGTTCAATATTTAGATTAGTGATAATAGTTTACATATAATCCGCCATTTACATATTTTATTTTTACATTATTTTTACATGATTTTCTATTATATCTTAGATTTCAATTTGATTGGATAGCAGTGATTTCTTATCAGTCTTATTTCTTCATCTTAATTTGAAAAATGTATTGTCATTAAAATTTGTTTATTACAATATTTTTTATGTTTTTTATGAGATTTTCTAGAAATTCGATTGATGAGCGAATGAAGTTAAAATAAATCATAAGATTTGCCTATTTAATAATCTGCTTAAAATGAAGAATGATGCCATCTGCTGCAGTTGTCAATGTTGATCTTGAATCTAAGACTAATTTATTCTCAGAATGCTTTGACACTTGGTAATTTTGTAAAATCATAGCTAAGACAACTTTTGCATGTAGCTGACCTACTTTAATCCCTGCAAAAAATATCCTAAATTATTATTTAATAATTCTATTATAAGTTATTTATATATTAATAATATGCATAGCTGATACTGCTAAACATGACATGTTGCGAAATGTTAGCATATTTTAATATTTTAGAATATTATGTTGTTTAAATAATATCAATGTACTTTAATATTTTATGGGCAGATAGTATATGTACGATGCAGATTGTTTCAAATGGATTCTACCATACAATTTTTGTATAAGATTACTTACAATTGTGTAAGATTACTAACCTACACACATTCTAGGACCAACCCCAAATGGAGTATATGCTTCTGATATTTTTGTACCATCTCTAAATCTTTCTGGATCATATTTTTGAGGATTATCAAAAAATCTTGGATCTTGGTGCATTCCATAAAGTGATACATATATCGGCGTTCCTTTTTCTATTACAATATCTGTACCGGCGATCTGAAAAAGAGATAATATTTATCAGTTAGAAATGTAGACACCGTAAATCTAGATAATTTTGCGGTGAAGACATGTCGTATAGAATTTCCAAAGACTTTATCTGAGACCACGGGAGACTTAACGAGAACTTTATTCTTCCTTCCCCAGAGTCTCCTTCCACCATTCCTTATGAATCTTTAGAATATTTTCCAGTTTTCCACTATTTTATCGTGTAACTATGCAATGTGTGAATAGCTCTAAACCTTTCGAAAAAGCTTCGCGACTACCCATCCGCGAAGGGATAAGGAATTCATACCATAGCATGCGCCACGCTTTTTGATGGGTATGCGGTACTTTTTTACGAGATGAATATATAAGACAAATTTAGTATCCGACCTTTATTAACGGAAAAAGGACATTTATGATGGAATATCGATAAACGTTAGCGTAAGCAACATATTTTCCACCATTTTCTATTACTTTTTCCCATCTTTCTCGCAATATGGCGACACTGTGGCGAAAGAAGGATGGCGGTTTCGAGGCGATCCGATCATCCACTAATTCTCGCACTTCATGAACTTGTCGTAAGTGCCCATCAACGAGGTCATGCTGCATCGATCTGAATAGGTGGTAATCAGAAGACGCTATGTCTGGTGAGTACGTTGGGTTGCGGCAATACTTCTCATGCGAGCTCCAACAGGGTGTTTTTGACCGCTTTAGCTACATATAGGTCGAGCGTTGTCATGCAACAGAATGACTTCGCGTCTATTGCTCGCGATGGCTGATATATGTTTGATCAATTGCTGTTACAAATCATTAAGTAGACATTTGTATACTTCGTCAGTGATGGTTTCAATCGGTTTTAGCAGCTCCCAGTACAGAACCTTTTGGCCGTGGATGTTTCCTTTTGATGTTGATGTGGATAGTTGGCCTGGGTCCACCCATGACTTTTTAGGCTTCAGATTCTCAAATTGGATCCAATTTTCATCACCAGTCATAATACGCCATGGAAAACTTTACTTTTTTCTTTTGTTGTCTGGCAAGCAAAGACAGTGCGATGTTATATCGATTCAGAATGGCATTTTAGGTCAAATCGTGAGGCATCCATTTTCCTTCTATATGAATCTTTCCCAACGCATGTAAACGTTTGCCACCTGAGTTCTTTCTGTATTTGAGCTTTGTCATTGAGCTTTGATATTAGTATCTCTAATTCTAAACTGCTGAAACTACTCTTTACATGTTGTAAGCGATGGAGCTTGTTCATCATAAAATGAAAACTTGAACTTTTGAAAAACAAAAAACGATTTATCACGATTCATTTTTCACTGATCAATAAATTATAATTTCTACACAAACGATGGCTCTTGTTAACTGAATTTTATTGGTAAATTCCAAAACTAAAAAATAAGTACTAGATCCGAGACATATGACTATTTGTACTGTTATATCGCCATCTAAACGTGAAGGTCGAAAACTAAGGTCGCCTCATAAAATAGCATAGTCAATTTAGTTCACTGGAATGATCCTAATGAACTTGTAGAACGACTTAGATTATTAATGTTGCCGAACGATTAGCTGGAAATAACAATCACAGCAATTAAATACATTCAATTATTGAAGAACTACATGAAATACAATGACGCGCTGCATGAACCTATACATCGTATACATAATCGAAGCAAATGTGATATACGCAGAAGAGATAAAACCTCGCCAGCTAATCTTGTAGAAATAATGCCTTAATGTGGGGAGAATAAAAGATTTTGTTGCTTACTGACAGTTATAGATATATTTTCAAAATTTGTATAGGTCGTTGCAGCAAAGTCAAAGAATAATAATGGTCTCAGCTTGTCCATAAAAAAAATATTGAAATAAGGACTAGTACCATAGAATCTATAAACTGATCAAGGAAAAGAATGTTACAATTATCATTTTGAAAATATTTTGAAAAAGTATTAGATATATCTATACGCTTCACACAGTAAACTTAATGGAAGTATATGCGAATGTATTAAGAGAACATTAAAAAATGCATTGTAATTTCTGGTACAAACTAATCCAATAGCTTAGCACATTAAAGATAGTTATGAGAAATCTATTGATAGGGGTCTTTACGTAACTGAAATTCAAAAAACTATGTATCCTAAAATTTGTCTATGATTTATGTAAAAGTTAAATATTTTAATAAATAATAAATGGAATATATGCGTATGAGAGCAAAGAAGAATTAACTATTCTTCTTGGCTCTAGGTAGATATATTTTTACCTTATAGTCTCGATAAGTATATCTATCTATAGTTGTTACTGGAGGGTGCAATCTAATACCCTCGGCCAGACATTGATTCAAATATTTCATTTCCTTAAAAGCCTCATACGTCATACCGTATTTCTCTATGGCTTGTTCGATATCTTGGCGTGCACGCTTTTGAATTTCAGGTTCTGCTGCAAGTTCCATAAGGGTGAATGCCGCCATGGAGGAGCTAGATTCAAATCCAGAGAAGAAAGTACCGCACTGATAAAGTAGATTTTCACCTTCAAACTCTGTGAGATAGATTATCAAAATTATTATTTAACTACATTATTATTATTTTAATACACATACACACACACACATACATAACAGATCATTCAATAGAAAACAATGATTAAATAGACTTTTATAAGTAAAAAATGTAACCAAAATTATTAAGTTGTCATAAATAATTTAATATAATTAAACATTCTATTGATTATTTAATTTTATAGAAGCATCGCATACAATGTACAAGATAAAAATTTTCAGCATAAAAAAATTGTTTGATTAGGTAGTTAATAACATAATTAAAAACTAAATAATTACATTAAGTTTCGTTAAAATTATTTCTATTTGTAATTATTAATTTATCTAATTACTATAATTTGTATATTATTTCCATAATATACAAATACATTTCAAGATATATTTATATTTTGTGAAAATTATAAATTTTATAATTTATATATAAAAATATATATATAGGGGGCGAAGCATGGTGGTGAAATTGGGCTGACGCGGTAAACCATTGCTCTAGCTACAAAAGTAACCCCCCAGCGGGACCCGCTTGGACCTCTCCCTCAGTTAGCCGAGAACGGCCATACAGATCCCTCAGAGGCTAAGAACAACCCCCTACTTCGTCTGAAAGGAGACGGAATGGGTATAAAATCCAACCACCAAAACCCAAGGTGGGAGCCATCGTGCCGAGAAGATTAACTTGGCCGCTGGGGTAGTAGCGGTCTCCAGCGATGCCTCGAGGACACCCGGCAACCTTCCCGAGTAATTAGCTTAACCGGTACATGCGGGGCTCTGTGCCGGTGGTCACCATTTTCCTAGCTTCTCGTGGGATCAAAATGGATAACGTAAATCAAAATCCTGAAATGAAAGACTAGGCCCGAGGAATAGTACTGCCCCCGAATCCCTCAAATACGTCAACTGGCCAGGAGGTCAAGGCGGACGCAGTTCCAGGTTCTAAGCCTGGAGTGGTTGTGACCCCTGGTTCCCAGATCAGTGAGGATGGGGACAAGTCCACAGATAAAAAGATCCAGATAGGGGTCAAGAGGCGACAAGGATCTGACAAGACCACTCCCTTGTCGTCTAGAAAACCTAAAAAATTCCAAGGAGGGGGACGGCAAAAGTACAGGCTCAAAGTCGGCCCTCTACCCCTCTCAGGAGGACGGCTAGCGGATGTTGAGATCCTCTCGAACGCCCAAAGGTGGAACTCCGTGACATGTTTCGTGATGCAGGAGGATTACCCGGAGACACTCATCACCTCAGAAATGTTTTCAGCATTTCTTGAGGCGGTGTCGAATGTGATGTACAGTGCGCCACCTGACACATGGCCTAGGTTTGATGCCTGCTTCTGTAGAGGGGGAGCAATTATGGCGGTGGACAACAACCTAGAGACGAAGGAGTGTCTAGCCGAAAAACTGACCACTGTGGACTTACCCTGGGATAGGGGGGCCTAACCTTAAAATGGGAGGTGCGGAGCTCCTTCAGGGCAGACTAAAGGTGGTGACATACGGATACATAAGCGACTCCATCGGATATCTCATTCCTTCAAATTAACTTGCACCACTACAAAGACGCCTCTGCTATTATGCAAGGAAGTTGGGCAGGGAGTAGTTGGGCAAGGAAGTTACATGCATGTTACTAATCCAAGAACCTTGGAAGTCAAGGACGCGATAAGGTGACTGGGATCTGGGGTCACGTGTGTCAGAAACCCAGAGGCGATAAGGTCTAGAGCGGGTATCCTGATAAAGGGTATTAGTGTTGTGCCGCTGTTCGGCCTCTGTACTGGAGATCGAGCGGTGGGCTCTGTGGAGGTAGACGGTATCGGACAAGTAGTCGTTGCATCCACCTACCTCCTATATGACAGCATTGACAACTCGACTGGAGAAGTCCTGAGACTGGTGGAACATTGTACGATTCGCAACCTTCTACTGGTCCTAGGGTGTGATGCGAACTCACACCACCAGCTGTGGGATAGCACTGATATGAATTAAAAGACCGCCAAACTACTAGAATATTTAGCTAGGACAGAGCTAGAAATACTCAATGTGGGCGAGACTCCCACTTTCGGAAACAGACTAAGGGACCAGGTTATTGATATAACTTTCTGCTCCACGCTTAGTGATGGAGGATGGAGAATGTGGAAACACTTTCTGACCATACCCTGATAACATTCTCTTTGCGGATAGCCAATGAGGAAGAACCAATCTGGGTGCTGGATCCTAAGTGTACAGATTGGCATGGATATAAAAGGTCCATCGAGGACAAACTGAAGAACATACCTGATGACATCAGGGAGAAGCGAACACTTTTAGCGCCGCGAATTCTTTTAGTGCCGCTATCAGACACGCCTTTGAGGAAAACTGTCGCTCTAAACAAGCGAAGTTCCTCAACAAGTCGAGGTCCGCTGGTAGAATAGGAAACTAAGTTATCTAAAAGAGTAAACAAAGCGTCGTAATAGCCAGGTGAACAAGTGGATTATAGATATGCAGTAAGGACGGCCAGAGAGAAATGCTGGAAGAATTACCGTGAAAGCATCTGCGAGGGAAAAGAGGCGGCCAGGTTAAGCAAGAACCTTTTAAAGAATCCTGATTGCCATCCTTGGCACGTTGAAACGTCCCGATGGCAGTTATGCAACATCGGATGAACAAACGTTGAGATTTCTCATCTAAGCACACTTTCCTAAATTCTGTAATGCAGAAAAAAGGAGAGTACAACAGTACACGATGGGGGCTGGTTGGGGTATGCTAGATTTGATGCTAACCGAGCGCTAGCAAACCAGATTATTACACACGACAGAGTCAGATGGGCCATTAGGGTATTTGACTCATTTAAAGCACCGGGACCGGATGGAGTTTATCCGGCCCTTTTGCAAAGAGCTGAACATACCATCGTTGGGCCGATGATAAAAATGACTAGGATAAATATCACTTTGTGTCATGTCCCATCTAGATGTCTAGCACTAGAGTGGTATTCATACCCAAAGCTGGTAAATGTGGTTATACATCCCCAAAGGATTTTCGACCAATTAGTTTGACATCCTTCATCCTTAAGACGGTAGAAATGACGATTGACAGATTCATCAGGGACAATGCCTTGATGAGGAATCGACCCCATAGAAAGCAATACGCATATTGCGCCGGAAAATCCACAGAGACAGCACCATATATGACCTTTACAATGATCCGTACACAAGTGGAGGCCAAAGGTTTTGCCATAGGTGTCCTCATGAACCTCAAGGGGATTTCAATCACACATCACGGGGGGTTATTAAAGAGGCCATACATAGACATGACATTCCCCCATGCATTGCAGAATGGATTGACCATATGTTGGGAAATCGTGTTCTGGAACCAGTAAAGGGAATACGACCTTGCGAAGCACAGTGGAGTCTGGGTGCCTGTAGGGTGGTGTCCTATTTCCATTTATGTACTCCAATCACTTCTGTCACACAGAAGACGAAACCCCTGAACATATTCTGTATCACAGTTCAAACATATCTGGAAGTAGATGGCATTATTTAATGTCTACATCCTTGGATGCGGAGGACAACCGTTTTGGGAGGCCTGCCGACTATAGCGGCTGCTCTTAGGGAGGGACGCAAAGAGATTCTCATGCGTACGGAAAACGACACGTAATTCACAATGAGTCACGCTTTACATTGATCGTTCCATGATTGCTTGTACTGCTGAAAAAAGATTCTTAGTCACCAAACCCATCACCGCTTTTATCGGTACAAACTAAACTAAAACTATGGTCAGCTGTAACCTGTCTGGTAGCGACTGAGAGGAACCAAAAACTAAAGAAACTTCATCTAATTGAATAGCCCTCGTAGAAAGATATAATACCGAATGCCCATGTACTAAGCGTATTTTATTTATTTAAATTAAATAACTATGAATAAATTTGTTTCACATGGATCCATTTCTCAGAATTGAAATTCATCTCTACATTTATTTCTTTCAATTTATTTCTTTTTCAATATGGAAATTTATACTATATAGCTGGTAGTCATATTGGCACACGTTTTTTCTGGAATATTCCACTTCCTCACTTCCAAATTGTGATAGAATGCCTATAGATTTCCACGTGTTGTCTTCAAAGCAATACTAGCTCAGTTAAAAATGTCGACACAAAATAAGAAAAAAAATACGCAAAACTTACTGACCTTCCTTCTACAACTGAAACGGCACCATCATTGACGAAAGCCTGTGACAGCCGAAAATACTACCCGTTATAAACTGCATCCAAAACAGCTGACTTACTATCTGAGTCCTTGAATAACTTGAGAATTATTATTCCAGGGGCTCGACTATGCTATTGAGTTAGGATGGAGCTGTGCACCTGCATCCCGTGAGGATTATTTAAGGAGTTAGGCAGAGAGTGACGCTCACTCCGCTACTGTTCAGTATCATCATGAACCAATTATTCCAATCATTGCATCAGAAATCCAGTGCGAGATTCGACAACTCGTATCCGCACTATGACTTTCGTAGATGACCTACTTCTGATTGCAGATTCACTATCTGGATTGCAAAATCTCCTGAGCTTCATCGTCGGCGCAACAGAGTCGCGAGCCATAACTGTAAATCGATATGTACGACGACTACTTACAACCGGAGATTTCTAGATACAAGAAACGGTTCTCCTGTAATATTAGTGACATTCATAGGCAGTGGATCGACCTTGTCTAGGAGACGATAGAGACAGCTACACTACACTCACAAAGTCGGACTCGGCGCCCGGACAACATCAGTAGATATCCAACGGCACTCTACTCCTGCCTGGACTTCACTACATACATTGTCACAAAGTCAGAAACAGTGCCCTACCCTCCTAACAACGGGTAGTCATACTCTTAATATAAGAATCACGCGGTGCAGTGTCTTACTTTACTTCATCATCCAATTCCCGACCATCGGACACCACGGGTCATCAGGACCATGCAAGGCACTTTGCAAACCTGACTTATTCGGTGCGATAGTCAATTTCTCATCACGACTTAATGCTAACATTATAGGAAAATAATGTGACCCAGAGAGAGTTCGTATCTATATAGTTTGAAAATACTTTAATCACTCGAACATAAAGAATACGGTTAAGCGCATACATGAGATGAATTATTAACCGTTTTAGATCTACAGATATTCTTCACTTCCAGGAAACTGTAGGAGATTGAGTTGAAACTGAGATTGTTCCCTCTACTGTCGCCTACAATAAGAAGATAGCCATCAATTAACCTTCTTGTCGTTGAGATTATGTACACTCAAATTCTCATCAGCCGATGGATTTCCATCATCGCTTTTAATCCGAAAACTCGGTGATTTACAAGTACAGTTTCTAAAAAGTGTGATTGTTTATAAAAATTATGATCAAGAGTATTTTTGCCATATTTTTGTCTTGTATAGCATATCTAGCAACTTTAAACTAGTTCTAAAACAATAACACCGTATTGGGTATACAAAATACTGAAGATAGCCTAAAAATAATAAATGGAAAATTTGGTTTGATAGGGTAAAATAACTCTCTTGTATGTTATATATAAATGAAATTTTTTATTATATATGCAGAAGAGCGTAAAGCAAATAACAGTAAGAAATATTGATTCTTAACAGTGGCTTTACATGGAGAAATTTTTAATGAGACAGAGTTCGATAAACAGACAGAAAGATAAATAATAAAATAAGTAAAATCAGAGGGAAAAAGAAATAGACAAGTAAAGAAATTGAAGAAGAGGTAGTGACCGTGAATAGATGAGAATTAAGTAAATTCGTAAATAAACCGTAAATGAAATCTCGCTATAGAAACAGAGATTTCAGAACTTAACGGAACGTATCACAAATTCGATAAAAATGAAGTGCTTCTCGGTATTAGAGGAGCAACTATGCTAAATTCGATAATGAGAAGATACTGTTGCAAAACTATTAAATCTTACCAAAATACTGTTAAAAATTCAAATGACTAATCTGATACAAATCTTCAATTAACATAACACAATTAAAAATATCTATTGAAGTCATACAAAAATCATTCAATAAATTATAAATAAGAAAAATAACAAAAAATGATTTTTTTTATTATTAAAATACTTACTGTAAACAGGATTTTGTTCCCCATTTTTTAGTTGAATAAGTGAGTCGATAAAATCACCTCTTTTAATACCGCTTTTTTCTCTATCGATTAGACTCTTCCAAAATAATTTTCTTATAAATTCATTATTGAGCAGCATATATGGGCCAATTAGTTCAACCAACTCTGGTATAAAAAATACAGTTGCTAATGCAACCATCCGTTTAAAACCATGGAAAAATTGATAAGCTGTAAATACATTATTTTATAATAATTAGTTTAAATGAAATTTGAATGTTCATAATTATTGATATACATTAAATAAATATTACTGGTTACACTAATATAGTTTTTAATGTAATATGTATAAAATAGGCGAGCCAAGTCAATGCAGAGAGGTACTATATTTATTCAAAGAATGCAATACATTTCCATTGAAAGTATAAACAATATATTAATTACTTATTCTAATCAATAACTTGTCACGACCAAGCGAAATAAAAAAAATTGCTTGATCAGATCTTATCAAAGGGAAACGGTGCTGGGATGTACGGCGCAGGTCGCACATATGAGGTCACACAATTAAGCAATGCGACAAAACTCAAAAATCGAGTATATTTAAAAATTAAGGCACATCGCTGCGATCCCCTTCAAAGTAGCCCCCTCCCGCATCTATATTCCAGCGAGTTTTCCAGTTTTCATAACAATTCTAGAACACTTCTTATGGGACCTGTCTGAGTACTCACGTCACAGATTCTTGGATGTCTTGAACAGAGTCCAAATGTCGAACTTTAACGAATTTTTCAAATGGGGGAATAGAAAAAGTCGCAGGGTGACATGTCCGGTGAATAGGGTGGTTGTGGTAACATTGCTATGACTTTAGACGTTAAAAACTGATATTAATTTTATTAATTTATATATATATATATATATATATATATATATAATGTTATTAATTATATATATATATATATATATATATATATATATTGAAAAAAATAATAATTAATAATATTTCATTGAAATTTAAATTAATATTTGTATCTGTAACTGTTTTCTAACAAAAAGTTGCTATAAAAGCTGTTTATTCTATAAAATGTGTAAATTACACACAACGTCACTAACAGTATGATGTATAATATAAGAATAACTTTTTGTTAGAAATAATAAAACAATAAAACAACTTTTTGTTAGAAAACAGTTACAGATACAAATATTAATTTAAATTTCAATGAAATAACATTATTTGACACTGGCACTTAGATATTATTAATTATTATATTCTTCACAATATACACATATGAAAGTGTCAAATAATGTTATTTCTTTTATATAAAATTATTTATATAAAATTAATGTTATTAATTATATATATATATATATATATATATATATATATATATATTGAAAACAATAATAATAATATTTGTATCTGTAACTGTTTTCTAACAAAAAGTTGCTAAAAGCTGTTTATTCTATAAAATGTGTAAATTACACACAACGTCACTAGCAGTATGATGTATAATATAAGAATAAATTTAAAAATTGTTTTATAGAAATAACTATATATGTAAATATTGATAAAATAATATATTAATTTAGCAGCTGTACTTACTCCTTATACAAAATTCAGTATTATAAAAACACTATCATAGTATTTATAAAATAATGATGATTTTATGAAATTTCACATTTGAAATAAAAATTATATATTTTTTCCACGCTACTTTTTCATATCCATTTGGTCTAATAGGGTTGCGTATCGAAATAACAGTTCAAATGCATTAATTGCATTTTGTGAATACTTAGGACTCATTTCCTCCTAAAAGCAAGGCCTGATTAAGCTTTAAAGAGATCCGGGGCTGTCAAATGATCAAAGGTCCCTTGCGTAAGCTATATCATGAATTATAAGATCCTAAACCCACTTACGCCCAGAGATCGAATTTTAATAATGAAACAAGTATATCTTAAATCCTAAATTTTCCAAACCCACTTATCCGTAAAGATCGAAAAAATTAAATAGCTATATGTTAAACATCGACGGCAGCATTAAACAGTTATCATCTTTTAAAAAAGTGATTTATAAGTCAATTACATATATTAAAAAGTTTAAAAAGAATAAATAAGAGTTAAAAAAAAGTCAAAGCTAGAACAAAACAGTTATGATTCACTGATTTTGATTTAGGTGCTTTGTTTACCAGAGTGAGCGCTACAGTCCCGGTCTCGCCGCCTACCTGTAGATGGAGCAACTATGCCCCCTATACCGCTATAGCGGGCGCGCAGTACTATGCGTAGTGGGTGGACATATTTTGTATCGTATGCATAGCATGAGATGAAACTGATTATCGTAATATCAGTTTCTCCGACAAAAACCAACGGTATTATTAGAACTTCCATTACTTTTCATTTGGTTTTTATTATGCTTTTTATTTCTCAAACTACTTTTCGTAAATTAAATATTAAATGTGTAATATCTGGATTTTTAAATTTTGGCCGCTCTAATTCAATAACCAATCACATTGAGTTTTTTTAATGCTTCATAAAATTTGGTCATCGTGTTTTAAATAGCATATAGGGTATAGTTACTTATGTTTTTATAAACGATTTCTTCGGCGAAACAACGGTTCATTTTCATCACTCTAAGAATAGTATATAGAAATAAAGCTGACCGATAATTTAACAATCATCTGACTTTTAGAATAAAAGAATCTTGTTATGCATAGTTTTATGAGACGTGGTTTCAAAAAAGAAAAAAATTATGTAAGAAATAAAAATTTATATTATTTACAGTGACGAGCCCCCCCCCCCCCCCAGAAGTGAGGCCCAGGGCTTCAGCTCCTTCTAGACCTGTTGTTTGGTAATTTAACTGAACTTACCAATAAAAGTTTGATATAGTCAAGTAATTATGCATTAACCTAGGTATGAATTCTAAAGTTATTGATTTTATACTATTAGTATGCACCAAGGGTAATATCAAATAATTTTATGCTACCGAATTATAAGCTATTAATCTACTATTTTTTGACTCCAAATCAAAAATAATTTGTTTTTGAATCTGCAAAATAATAAGGTCTTGTATAACTAAAATTTCTTGGCAAAATATGTTACAGTAAATATGTTAATATAAATAAAATAAATAAATATAAATATGTTACAGTATTCTATCAACAACTGCGATGAAACTAATGAATGCTGTTAATTTAGAAAAATTAATATAATGAATGGTTAAAAATTAAAATCAACTGTTTAATTTGCGATAAAAAACAAATACCTGCTTTCGTAAATTCTTCATTTGGATGTTTAAATGAGTTCATAGGTGAGCCAAGTGCTATATTAGCAATCAAATCTGTAGTAAACTTGACATTGATTTCTTGAACATCAATAATTTTTTCGCTATTGGCATTCGTATCTTGAAACTGTAAATAGTCTAGCATGGGTTGGCTGGTCTGAAGCATGAGAGGTAACATCTGCTTCACTTTGCTTCTTGTTAGGGTCGGTGTGATCTTCGATCTTAAATATTTCCAAGCAGGATTCTTTAGACCGAATAAATTCTTCATGCCAATACTATCTTTTTGCTGGGATCCAGCAAAGTGACGATCAGAGAAGTTCACAAAGTCCCGAATCATGATCTGCTTAATAATTTCAGGATCACGCACTAGCAGACACGGCTTATGAAAGATATAAAAACCGATATAAGGCGCATTCTGGTTGATAGCGCCATTGTGCAAGACACCGATATGACAGCCAGGCGCCGTTCGAAATAGCAAAGCTTCCTTGAAATTACCAAAAATGAGGCTCACATTAGGTAGTTGATCTACTCCACGCCTTTTCCAATAGTTCAACTTATAATTGGCATAGTCACGGAACAATAATAGAACAATGGCTATTAATAACAAAATTACAAATAAAGTTAGCATGACGATGGTGTGATTTTATTAAAATATTGACAAGCGTTCGTTCATCAGTGAAAGAATAGATGAATACAGATATAACATCTTTATATAGGTAACAACCAGTTTCTCGTTTCAATGACCTAAAATTTTATTAAGCCTATAAAAAATAACTGATTGTGCTTCATCATCTAATCCTTATCAATGTTACTGGAATCATTTAAATATGATTAAAAGCACAGAAAACATATTGCGTATATATCTATAATGTATTGTATTGTATTATACATTTTTGCATTGAATTTCTTAAATAATAACTTTTTAAAAAAGAAATGAAATTTGCAAAAAATAACTTTTAACAAAAGTAAAATAGTTAGGCGATTTTTATGTGTTCTTAACATAGTAAGAATTTTAAATACATCCTCTCATGTATTTTATAAAAAATTTATATAAAATATTTTTCTAAATTCAGTAATTTATTAATATAAAAATACATACATTGTAATATATGTAATAATATCGTAAATCTCTTCATAGTAAAACAAAAAAATTTTCATATACCTGAATAATATTTATATAAAACATTTAATAAATACAATTAGTAATTTGAAATTCCGCATTTTTACACAATATTCTTCCCTCATACATAATTTTATCATCTGTATATTATAACTTGTCATCGATTTTAGCAAACATCGTACGTCTAGGAATTGGTTACCTGCCGTCTTACTGACGAGCCCACCAGGTAACTGAGGGCGAAACGTACAGATAGTTATTTACTTCTGTTAATCATTTGAACTTATTCTTCAAAATTAAAAGTTATATTTTTGCACATATCGAGGAAAGGAATCTCACATCTGACCTAATCGTTGGTGAGATAAATTGGTCGATGTTGTACATTGCATAATCCGTGGAATTCACCCAACTGTGAACATATTATATTTTTAGAAATATATCTTAATTATAAAATATTTTTCTGAAATCTTTCGAAATAAATTAACAAAAAATAAAATATATAACGCAATAACATCTTAAAACAATGGATCATTAAAACAAATGGCTAATTGCATTTTATATGTATCCTTATAAATAACATCTTGTATAGTTTACACAAATATATCTAAAACTCTAAAAAATAATAATAAATAAATACTTTTAACGGAAATGTAGCTTAATAAAGTAATGAGATCAGTGAGAAATAGCCGAGTTTATTTTCACACCATTTGATCCACGCATGGACTCGTAAAAAGAGTTAATTATCTTGAATCATTGATTGTTTTAAGTGAGCATTCTTCTGCTATTTTTTCTGATAATTTATTATTATTAAAAAAAGTAGGTATGAACTTGCCAGGCCCATTCCCAGAAAGTTTATAGGTAAACAAATTCAATATTAAACTTAAATATTTATATACTCTAAGTTTGAAATTATATACTTTTAAATAACTTCAATATGCAGACCTTAAGGAAAAACTACATAATCATAATGAAATGTATTTAATTGTTTACTTTTCATTAATTGTGTACTTAAAATTGGAATTCATTTGGAATAGATTAGTCGAATCTTCAGAAAGAATACGCAAAGAAAATTAATATACCTTGAAAAGTACTTAAAGTGTGACCTAATTTCTTGCACGAACCAAACGAATAGCAAAACTCCCATAATAACAAAATAATGTTTTCAAGGCCTTGTAGACAGGAATAAATATAAAGAAATTTAGACACAGGATTAAAGCATATATACACTACTTAATCAATCAAATGTTCCACAATATTATTTCTTGAAGTTCCTTTTAATTACAGATTACTATTTTCAATTTGTATAAAGGTCAGATTCTCGCTTACATATGATTCAAAAAGTATTTCTAAAAGTTTTAGAATTTTTAATTTTAAATATTAAAAAAATTTTATAAGTATCTATATAGAGTAGCTTGGACTCAGACAATAAGGGCATCTGATTGTTTACTATCGTTAAATACCGGACTTTACGGGCCAAATTGAATTTTGTCAATGATCTTAGTTGGATTCCTGTCAACCGAATTTTTCAGAATCTTTTAACAAAACAGTGTTTTCCTATTTCTTTCAGGGCGAAAATGGAACTCTAAAATCACGTTATATAATCTGTTGAAATAAATAAATAATATCTTATTATGTATAATTGTTATTTATAATTCACTCAAAATAAATTTAAAAAAACAGTATAAGCTTTGTGGGAACGAGCCTGGTAAGTTCATACCTACTTTTTTTAATAATAATGAATTATCAGAAAAAATAGCAGAAGAATGCTCACCTAAAACAATCAATGATTCAAGATAATTAACTCTTTTTACGAGTCATGCGTGGATCAAATGGTATAAAAATAAACTCGGCTATTTCTAAATGATCTCATTACTTTATTAAGCTGCATTTCCGTTAAAAGTATTTATTTATTATTATTTTTTAGAGTTTTAGATATATTTGTGTAAACTATACAAGTTGTTATTTATAAGGATACATATATAATGCAATTAGCCATTTGTTTTAATGATCCATTGTTTTAAGACGTTATTGCGTTATATATTTTATTTTTTGTTAATTTATTTTCGAAGATTTCAGAAAAATATTTTATATAAATATTATTCAGGTATATGAACATTTATTTGTTTTACTATGGAGAGATTTACGATATTATTACATATATTATTATGTATGAATTTTTATTTTAACAAATTACTAAATTTAGAAAAACAGTTTATATAAATTTTTTATAAAATTCATGAGAGGATGTATTTAAAATTCTTACTATGCTAAGAACACATCCAAATCGCTTATTGTACTTTTTTTAAAAGTTGTTTTTGCAGATTTCATTTCTTTTTTAAAAAGTAAGTTATATATATATATATATATATATATATATATATATATATATATGTATATATATATTTACAATAATATTATGAATAATTAGATGGTGAAGGACAATTAGTTATTTTATATAGGCATAATTAAATTTTTCGTCATTGAAACGAGTAACTGGTTTTTTCCTATATAATAGGAATTTTTCCTAGTGTGATATCTCTTACAAATAAAGTTAGCATGACCATAGTGTAATTTTATTACAATACTGAGAATCGTTCGTTTATCGGTAAAAAATAGATGAATATAGATATCACATCTTTATAGATAGAAGTTTTCAGCACGTAATATTACTTTAATGATGATGACGATGATGTTAAGAAAATATTAGAATTAATAATTCTAATTATAAAATTTATACTTTGAATGATCATTCAAATTAGTCTATTGCACTACAAACAATAAATAACTTATTATCAATAAATGTATTATAAATCGCAATAAACGTTAGAAAATGCTAGCTTCAGAGTTACAATAATTTATAAATAATGATTGCAAAGCGTAAATTGCATATCTTTAATTTATGCACAATATAAATATTATGTAAATGATATTTGCACATCAATAATAATAATAATATAAATCTCCTTTTCAAATTTTTTAACTTGAAGCAAAATGTACAAATGTAACTCAACTTAATAAAAATAATTACTTAATTTAAAACTGGAGAATGTAAACCAGAAGCTAGCTTTGATTTCATGAAATACTGGTTTTTGTTTTCATGTCATCTGCTGCATCATCAGACATAATTTTATCAGCTATGTGTTTATATATTAATCCATTCTCCTCTACATAGTATATAGAAAAGGATGGCGCAAAAATTAACATTATATGGATAAATATCAGCTGTAAATTAGGTTTTGCAAGTAGTCGTGCACATTACTAGGTATTGTTATTTATTTGCATAGCGAAAGTAAGAATGTTTTCCTTTACACATATTTTTATTACGGATTATTTATGCATGCGATTATGTGTTAATTTAATTATAATATAAAAAGTTCTAAAAAACTGATAAATACAAGATTAATAAAATTAAATATTGTAAATTTATGAACTAAAATTAACGCAAAATTAATTACGAAATTTGTTAAAAAATAATCACTGCACTTAAAATATGTTTATTCAGATATAGAACAAAGACAAATATATATAGTAATTCAACAAAATTTATTCACAGTATATCGAAGAAGAATTTTTATATTTTAGAGGTTCCTACATACATTATCTGTTAATAAATGTAATACTGCTCTAATGATTAATATATTCTAAATATTCAGAAGTATCAAGAAATACCATCGTCTCGGCCTTTTAATATGTTTATTTATACTAATTTTATAGAGTTTGTCAAGGAAAACCGCAATAATATTTAGTTACGATAAATAAATTTTTTATATTGTATTCGATACGCTGAAATATGTAAAATATATATACATACGGTATCCTTAGCTGCTTGTCTAATATTAACATAAATATATTTTGGTTTGAACAAAAATTAATAAATCTAAAATATATTTACAAAGGCCACTTATCTAATACAAAATAAAAATGATGTTATTTTGCTAAAAATGTACTAACAGTTAAGGCTACCGTATGTACGTATGTTTTACATATTTCAGCGTATCCAATACAATATAAAAAATTTATTTATCGTAACTAAATATTATTGCGGTTTTTCTTGAGAAACTCTATAAAATGAGTATAAAAAACATATTAAACGGCCGAAACGATGGTATTTCTTGATACTTCTGAAGATTTATAATATATTAATCATTGGAGAAGTACTAAATTTATTAACAGATAATGTATATAGGAACCCCTAAAAATATAAAAAATTCTTCATCGATTAAAAACTTTTTTAAAATAATCATAATTCTACAATTAATAAAAATATTATAAAGAAAACTGAAAAAATTTTTCGGTAAACTTATTTTCAAAATTGCATTTCAAAAGCGATTCATGTGATATTAATAAATTGATAAAATCAAGAAAAGGGTTTATTTTCAATAATATCCTTAGAAAATAAAATTATAGAGATAAAATTTATTGGCTTTTTATCTATCTTGTTTCGCACACTCTTAGTTTTTCTCGATGCGGTGACAGTGTCAGGTTGCATGAAAACAATAACTTTTGTAATTTTTTATAAAATTTTTATACTTTATTTACTTTTTCATCTAAAAGATACGATGTATAGAAATTCAAAACGCCTGTACAAATTAGGAAAGAATGTTTAAAAGTATTCCGAAAAAAGTAAATAGAATGTGGTCTGTATTAAATAATGGAGCTAGAAATATATTTATATGAAATCATTCTTTAAGAAATCATGAACCAATTTGAACTTAATATTTTATAATATTATGTAATTTGTATATCTTCTATACGTAAAAATTATGGATACTTGTTTAGGATTTTGCTTGACAATTTTCTTTCTCGCAAATATAACACGAATTTTTAAAAATTTCGTAGACTTACTCTAAAATCTCATACTTTAAATTGA
The DNA here is from genome assembly GCA_018907035.1 of Sycobia sp. Sy_11. Lineage (NCBI taxonomy): Eukaryota > Metazoa > Arthropoda > Insecta > Hymenoptera > Epichrysomallidae > Sycobia > Sycobia sp. Sy_11. Next base: position 1,737,583 of record JACCIC010000025.1, read on the forward strand.
TTTACGCGGAGTAAATTTATCGGATCTATCTCGAACTTATTCAGTTAGACGTTACAGTTTACTTTGTAATCTAATTTGAAAGGGAATTAAAAAAAATATGCATTGCTAAAACTTTTAAACATTCATAATTTAATTGTTGAAATAATTATAACATGCTCGCCTATCGACTGAAATCGATTTTGAATAAACTATTTTAATCCAATATTCTAATCTACAACATCTACTTTTAAAAATGATTTGACTATTAGATCAGAAGTTATCAAATATTTTCAAAATATGTAAGTTCTGTAGCGCGCGGGCCACGCTGCACTAGTAGACAATTCCCGCACTAGTAGACAAATTAGCTTTACAAGTGACTGATTTAGACAATTTAAAAAATTCATAGATATTTGATCTTTAGAGTATCGCCTAGTCTTCATTCGATTATCTCAGAAATCAATTTCATAAAAATTTTGAGTCTATATTAGATCAACAGTTATTAAATATGTAAGAACGCAGCATGCTGAGCAAGCGTTAAAATTTTTCATATGCTCGTAAATATTTTTAAATTTTAATCTTTATTATATTATATGACGGATTTGATAGGTTTATTGATTAGGTTTATGAGCAGGATGAATAAAAGGCTTTTTGAATTCTCAAAATTGGTTGAGCCTATCACTCGCAATCGCAGCAAAGTTCATTTTCCTATTACTGGGAGATTGAAAAAGCGTGAGTCCCAGATCGGCACGCTGCATAACTTGAAGGCGAAAATATTCAATAACTTTTGATCGAATATAGACACCGTCTTTTTTTAAAAATGTATTTCATAGATGAAAGAATAGAGAACAGAATAATATTTATCACAATCGATTTCAAGTTGGTGCGGTCATGTTACATTTATTTAACAATTTAATTGTTTATACTTTTAAGTTTTTAACAATAAACATTTTTTTGAATTCGCTTTCAAAGATTACATAACAAAGTATATAAATGAACAAAGTTCGGCATAGATGCGAAGTATGAAGGTTTTAGAGTAAATCTACCAACTTTTTCAAAATTCATGTATGGATTTGTTGGAAAAAAAAATTTCATCAACATCCTAGAATAGACCTTCATTAATTTTATATCGGGTGACTGTAAAAAATTCAGCCGATGTTAAAGTATCGAGTTATTTTCACACACACACACACACACACACACACACACACACACACACACACACATATATATAACCATCGGATATAAAGATAATTCAATAACATAAACTAACTATTGGTTTACACAAAAAAATGTAAGTTCAGCAAAAACACGTCTGGCACATAAAAGCGCTGGGAAGAAAAATTTGATCAGCGTTATAAATTATCTTGTGTATTACTTTAAAATTACTTTACAGAAAAGTATAAAATAAAGCAGATATTGTGTGTATTATACTTCCTCATTATTTAAATGCTCTTCTCTAGAATATATTATGTTGATAAAATGAAAACTGTTTCGTAATAATATTTCGTATTCAATTACACATAAATATGTGATTCTTAAAAAGAAGTGAAATCTCGTTAAAATTACTTTATAATTACACTTCATATTTACACCAATATTCTTCATTCTCAAAACAAATTGTAGCCTAAGATAGTAATAAAATGACATTTCGGGATTATATTCAATTGTTTCTGGTTAAAACAAAAGAAAGTATTGAAATCAATTTTTACATAGTCAAGTATATGTAAATATATACGAGTACTAATTAGTCTATGTTTTGAAATTATTACGAATTATTATTCAATATAAAAATTGCATATTAAGTGTGCCAATGCACTCACTTATTTATAACGTGGGAATACAGTACTATGAAAATGTAATTTAAATATTATTTTGATAAGTTCTTGCGGGCCCGTCATTGAAAATTTTTTGGTAAACAAAGGAATTGTAGATACTAAATTATTTCATTTTTTTGATTTCTAAAATAAATACTCGTATAAAATTGCACTGGAGACCTGTTCACTCTGTGAAATCATTCGTCTCTTTTACGCGAGTCATTTGAAAATCTTTTAAAATCAGTTTAAATCTATTGTAATCATAGAAATTATTCATGAAGAACATTATTTGAAATCAGTTGAAAGCCAGTTTGCTCATTTAAAAATCTTGATGGCAGCAAACATTACTGAAGTCATCCTCTTTGTTTTATAATTAAACTGGACTTATCAATAAATGTTCTAGTAGGTCTAAATTATTTTATTATAATAATAAGATTAAATTATTCAATGTCTTTTCACAAACATTCTTAAATATTCAATCTTCCATTAATTAATTTTAATTCATTCGATGGACTGGGAACTATAGTTTATTTTGCTTACTGTTTTGCAAATGATACTATACCTCAATATTTTTTAACCATTTAAATTCCAATGAACTTTTAAAAAACGGGCTCGTAAATACTCTCAAAATAATTTTTAAATTATATATTCATAGTACTGTATTCCCACGTTATAAATAAGTGAGTGCATTGGCACACTTTTAATAAGTAATTTTTTTATTGAATAATAATTCGTAATAATTTCAAAACATACACGAATTGGTACTCGTATACATTTACATATACTTGACTATGTAAAAATTGATTTCAATACTTTCTTTTGTTTTAACCAGAAACAATTGAATATAATCCCGAAATGTCATTTTATTACTATCTTAGGCTATAACTTTTTTGAAAGAATGAAGAACATACCTGCCTTATTTTCTACTCTTTCATAATGTAATTTTAAAGAGATATATTATACAAAAATAATCTCAGTCAGGCTGTCCTTGTTTATGATCACCCCCGAAGAATCTGAAATATAAATTACTAATAAAAATAAATTAGATTAAAAATGAAAAATAATAAAAATAAAAATAATAATAAAATAAAATAAAAATAATAAAAATAATAAATTATATTCTATGTTAGCAAGATACAACCTGACTGCCCCCACCACCTTAAATTTAAATTCTTCGACGTCCGATGTTTCCGATAGATAGTATTCCTTGTTAACAGTTTAACCCTTCGGAAGGAATTTAGAATGCACCACACCGCAATAGTCGAAGAAAACTGTTAATATGACCTTGATTTTTAAGCGACTTTGGAGTGGTTTTTTCGTTTTGTCTTACATTTGCCCGATATTTGCTCGATTCGTCGGCTATTTCGCAGTCGTAAGCGCAAATTCAGGTTTTATCTCCCGTAATGATGTGTTTTATGACCGACTAATAGTCTTAAATTACTTTTTCGCAGATGTTAATACGACGCTCTTTTTCTAAAAGTTCGTCTCAGATCCAAAATGTTAATCATAGTGGTTTGAGCTGATCCAAACCAAGTTTCTACAAAATCGGCAAATAGCTCCTCCAATAGAAAATACAAAAAAGATGAATTTCGTGAATATACTGAGTACGGTAAAATACGCATCGCCGAATTACAACTACATGAGCCGAACAGCTGTTAGGATTGTTAGGCGATATCGATCTATAATTATGAACACATGTTTTGATTTTCAAACGTGAAGTCCTGTAATGAACTGGTAGCTGTACCTAAGAGTAGGGAATGAGCTGATTAACATGGGATTAACCTTGTATCTATAACCGTTCTCGAATTAGAACAGCGAAAAACAAAAAATAATAATAATAACAATAATAAAAGAGTCTTATCTTGACAGAGAATCATTTCTTATTTTACTAAGTAACTTATCGTGGCGAATGAAACAAGAAGTGCAATTTTGAAATTAGTTAATAAATATTATCCTATGCTTGCAGCATTAAGAGTCGATAGATATGAAATGCTACAGAAAAAACTCGACTGATTCATACAATAAATGAAGAGAAAGACAGAATATGTAGTATTTTACGACGATATACCAAGCAGTTCTAGTTAGAAAAAGCAGGAGATGATTGACGACTAAACCAAATGTTGCACACATAATTATACTCGATATGAATGAGCCGATCGTAATTAGCCAGTTTTAATTAGATCGAATAATGCACGAGAAAGTACGTGAGTTACTATAAGAACTATTTGGACAGAGAATAATTGAGAAACCAATAAGTCCATATTCAGTACCTGTACATGCAGTTTTGAAAAAAGAAGATGCTCCATGCAAGGAAAAATGGAGACTTATAATGGATTGAAAAGAATTCAGTAATTTACGCCTTAAGATAATACTTCATTGCCTGGGTTTGGTATCATGCGGATGTTTTTCAGTCCTTGGCTTAGCCGTAAGGTTACATCAAATTAAATTAGATAAAGATAATATGGAAAAGACAGCATTTTGTCACCGAATAGACATTACTAATACAGAAACTTTAAATGGTCGATTGTAATAAAATAGCTCATGAAATTAAGAAATGCACTTGCTATATTTCATAGAACAATGAAAGGATTATTTTATAAGGATTAACTAATATATTTTATATATTTAGATAAAAATAGTGATTTTTGCGAAAACATTAAAGCAGCACTATTGACACCTGGAAATATTGTGAGAGCATTTTAAGCAGCTGCAGTTAAGTTGCAGATCTTTATACAAAAACAATATCTTTATATAAAATTGGTCATTTTCGTCAAGGTTTTAAGGAAGACAGCTCTACTATAACCTTGAGCCGGAAAAAATATTATAAATGAATTATAAGTCACAAAATATACTATAAAAACAAAAATAAAACATTTCAATGACGTATAAATGAAACACTTATTATTTTTAGATTATATTTTTGTAAAATATTTATATTTATGATACTTAAAGCGCAAAGTTATGATTTAACTACAATCATAAGCGATTTATTGGACGTTTTAAAAGCAATTATTTGGCGCATATTTCTATAATGAGGTATAAGATAATAAACACTTTATGGTTTTGATAGATTTCGACTCCAACATCATCTCCAGAATTAAGTATATTAAGAAACAGATATAATACACTTGTGTGAACTACATACATACATAAAACTGAAGATTATTTAATTTCATACAATAAGATTTCAAGAATTTATTTGGAACAATGGGTATAACAGTTTTGAAAGTATTAATCATGTAGTTGATAATTTTATGTTACAGTAAAAAAAGATTGTTATTTTAATTTAAAAAATTAGATCTGAAATCATGAAATTATTACAAACAACATTAGAAAAATGAAACTGCAATATCTAAGCTTTGTAGGAAATCGTAAGAAATGGAAACATTAACATAATTCACCTTAAATTTTGTAATCATATATTAATAGCATTCTCGGAAATTAAAAGTGCATATTAACTAAGAAAAAACATCTTTTATACATATAGAATATTGATCAAATATATTATGCATAGCGAAGTTCTATTTCCAGAAATGTAACGACTAGGCCGCAATGAATTCATAAACCAGTTTGAATTCGCAGAAACATATAACGCTGTTTATTATAGAGTAAAGTAAAAATATATTGATATCATTAATAAATATCTTCCAACTAATACACTTTTTACTGAAGTATCTTACAGAAACGTATATTAAGTTTAATATACTATATTTTTCCATATAAATAAGACTTTATTAACTTTCAAGTAGTACAATACTAAATTTTTAAACATATTTATTAATGAAATTTTATTACATTGCTTAAATTTAATATATATGTGTATATTATATTAAATTAAAGAAATGTGAAATTAATATAAATTATAAAATATTAGAATTGCAATTAATTGAACAAATATTTTTTAAAATTTAATTTTAATAAGCGTTGAAATTTTATATATGAAAGTAAATATATAAATATATGAAAGCAATTGATTGTAATAACACATCGTTTTAACGTTTATTTCATTAAATCTGTCTTATGGAACATGTGCAGGGTTCTTATATTTCATTGTTACTTTGAAGATTTCATGCACTGCTAAAATTAGATACATATATACGATAATTCGAGAATTCTTTTATATACGCAGTTATGAATGTAGTAATTTCCTTATTCTGATTTCATCACAATGTAATATACCAATTAATAATATTATGCAATTAGGGAAATGCAACTGGAAAAAAATATTAGAATAGGAAAACTTCCAGAACAGGACAATACCTGAAATTCCCTATATGGAACTGCAATTGAACTCCAATGTAATCACTCCACTTTATTCTCTATGAATCATATATAAATAATAAAAAATGAATAATAATAACACACAGATATTGAAATACAAATTGTACATTTTTTAAGAAATATTTTTATTAAATTTTACTTAATCTTAAATCATCATAATTTTTTCGAAATCGAATATTTCTAATTATTCCTGTTATAATAATATGTTAATAATTTAAAGTCACGTACTCTGTAGAAAATCTAGTATAAATAATGATTTTTCGAATTTATTTTTAAAAATAAGAAGCCCACCTGCAATCTTCATTATGGAAATAGTATTTTAGCAAATTATGTTTGTAATTATTGGCCAAAAAAGGTTGCCTTGTCAGTTTTCTCCAGCCATTGGAGACAACTGATATTTTAATTAAAAATAAGGTATTTATACTTAAATATTTATTTAAATGTACTATATTTTACAATCCCACAGAATATTAACAAAAGCAGAATAAATGTGATATGACTGTTTTTTTTTACATTTTAGTTAAATAATAATAATGTAATTAAAAAAGAAATTCTAAAAAAAATTTCTTTTAGAATTTTTAGAAACATTATTATCAGCCATAAATGAAATCTTTTCTTATCACATTTAATATTTATTATTTTGGTCCACTCGTTATGATTATTCAAAATTTCAATATCGTAAAATAAATTACATTTTGAAGTTTTAGAACCTATAGGCTCAGGAATAAAGTGACAACATAAATTAGTATTAACAATTTTGTAAATAGTATAGAAAAGCCCTTTCGATTATGTGGAGAGTAACTCCGTGATATTTTACAGTCTTATATTTCCTATAACGCTTCTTATCCATTACTTTGATATATTTACGAAATATTTAGTTTGTTTTAAAGAAATTTTTGAAATACTTCGAAATTTCACTAATCTAGCGAATGCTTTCGCATATGTTATATACGCCGATAGTTACCTTTTTTTGTTCTGCTCTGCAGGCTTATTATTGCATATTATATTAAAACTAGACTGCAAAATGAAAATATCAAAATGTGTAAACTGGTATAACCTCGTATAAGTTCTTGATATGGTCGATTCATAGAAAAGTTAAGAAATATTTCATAGACATTATTTGTATGAAATATTTTGTTCATCGTAGATGCCTACGATGTACTCAATGATGAACTAAAATAATTAAAGAAAATCCCCAGAGTAATTATATACAATATAGCCGATTACTTTATTTATTTATCTAAGATCATACAAATAAATAAGCAGTTTGTATTTTGTTATTATGTTTAAGAATATGTCCCAAAAAATCTGCGCTTTTCGCTAATATGTACCTTCTCAAAAATAAAATTAATTCAAAGTGATATTCTTTATCTGAAGGACAAATTTAGTTAACTTCTATATTTCAAATATTTGAGATTAAAAATAATATATATATACACTTGATAGTTGATTTGTATTAACTATACATTTACATATTTTAAACGACTATAGCTTTCCTTATACTTTGTAAATACTTAAATTTAAATGTATTATGGATTTTTCATGGCGATAGTGATGGCGCCCTTCTGCCTTCTACTTGCTGAAGCCGTTCTTTTTCGTCCTCGATGGCATTGTTAATGTTCAATACGTGAGCCATGGCTGGACGGGAAGGAGAAAAATGAGACGAATTTCCGGTGAGTTTACTTGTTTCTTCCACTTCTACTATTTTACAAAATCTTTTTCTTCTGAAGATTCTTTGAATATTTCCAAAAATTCCAAGAGCGTCTAAAGTTCCAAGGTGTATCAGATAATAGCTATTGTCAAAAATTATTTATAAGGTTTAATCTGCTTGCGTGAGTATATATGTTTTGCTTTCTTTTTTGCTTTTTAATTTAAGTAGTTTAAAAAAGAATTAAAAATTTTGAATTTAATTTATTTATTTATAACAATCTTGTTCATTAATATCTATTTATTGCTTAATTTTAATAGTGTTACTAGTATTAGTAACAACTCAGGTTGGTATAATTATTTATCTTATTTATCTTATTATTTATTGATTATTTATTGTTATGTTTATTTATTTATTGTTGTTTAAATTATGATAAGTAGTCTTTTTATTTCTCTTGTATCGATAGTTCTTCAAGTAGATAGCGATTGCTCCCTTCTGTTAGAGAATAATTGTCATCTGCGATGACAATTATTCTTTATACAAGGTACCTCCACTGTCTTGTTATTTTATTATTATTATATTATTATGAATTTAATTTATTATTTTAAAGAATTTTACACATGTTGCTTCATATACATGTGAATCCGTCGAATCTCATATAAAAATTCTAGTATACATGCCTGAGTGCTTTCATATCTATGAACAAAGTAAAAATTTATTGTTATTATTTAATTACTTAATTAATGTTTAAAAATTTATTTGGTCATTAGTTTAATATATTCTACATTTTTCTAGTATCTGCCAGTACAGTCTTGCCTGGTAGTTCCTTTTAATATATGCTGAATGCTTTTGCATGTACTGTATATACGCACTCCGCGTAGGCCTCTGAGCTCCAAAAACTTGCTGCTTATTATTTTTGTCAGAATTGTTATTTATTAATCAATCCTTCTGGATTTCACTTCCACCATTCTGTGAATCTTATCAGACTATTTAAAATTTACAGAAGTGTAAAATTCAAATTCCTTTTGTGCTTTTTTCTTCTGATAATTTTTCAGTATATGGGTATCAATGATATTTCGACAGATTATGTCGCACAAGGTGGAATATAAAGGTTGGCTAACTCGAAACAAAAGGGGCAATCAATTTTTACATCGACTCATTTGGTATCAGTAAAATAAGTTATTTCACGGGTGTGGCCGTGAGGGAAAAAGCAAATCATATATATTATACATAGATTATAGTAATACAAGTATATAGCATAAATTATCAGGAGCACTTGAAAATGACTCTGACCAATGCCCAATAATAATCTGAAGCAACGTTATTCGTGACCAGTTAGTAACCAATCTCAGCCGACCTAAGATTGTTTTTAGACATTAGTCAGGGTAACTATCGAGATCTACTGGGTCAACAGCGAAAAAAGTGCGTCAAGCTTGATGAAGGTGATTTTGCTTCAGATGATTTAATGGTGTCATACATAATTCAAACAGAATTCTTATTTAAGGATCAAACGGTCAATAAATAATATTATATAAGAGTTTTACGTCTTTCGCGTAGAGCAATTTATAACAAAGAAAACCAATTTTGTATCAAAATCATTCATCGATTGCAGCATAATGATTTACTTGCTTATATCTCAATTCATGTCTTTTGACATTTCATTCGAGTCAGTAAATGACATGTTAAATACTAAGTCTAAAATTATCATACATTACATTTAAGTCTGAACTTTGTAGCCTATTTCTATTTTGTATTTAATAAAATATACTCTATTGAAATGTGTTTGCGAGTCTGTACATCATCATTGTTCTATTATTTAATCCACTTTTCAGTATAATGTCCACTTGAAAATATTTGATAAAATTTCTTTGCTTAGCCAATATTTTTTGTTTCAAACAAATCTCTGATTGTCAACAACATACGCCAATATTTTAGGATTCAAAACTCCGAAGCAATGCAAAAAACGAAAAGGCACTTTTAAGCATCTGAAAATTCGGATAATTTAATTCTTAATTGATATGTTATTTAAAATTCATAGATCGTAAAATTGATTACGTACTTCTGCAAAAGTTTCCATTGAAAGTTTAATAAAACCTGCAGCTGTCAACTGAATTGGCTTCTGCGTTCTCATCATAATGAAAATCAACACTCTGTTGATTTTTTCATTTTGTACTGTTTGTGGAAAACTTGCAAAATATGCAGCATTTCGAATAGCTTCACTCTATGATTCAAAAAGTATGTTTTGGTAAATAAGTACAGAAACTCGATTTTTCCCATTGTAATAGTGCCCCGTTTTTTCACAAGTGCATAAAACATTTTCACCTTACAGTTAACATTTTAATTTAGGTACAACGGTGGCATCAAAAACGATTACTTTTCGAGCCTATTTCATGATAAGAGTTAAATAGAGGAAATGTAAAGATTTTTCTATTTTCAGAGGTAATTTTTTTAAATAAATAAAATTTTATATTCCCCGGCAAGCATCTAATTTAGGTACAGCCCCTTTTTAAATAATGACAATATATGAAAAACTTACTTCCACTAATAAGATTTCGGGACTCCATTGACAAAAGAGAAATTGAAGTACATTTATTGAAAATACTCCCACGATATTGAATTTGTTTTCGTCATTCTGCACAGAAAATATTGCTTTATTATGTTTATGTAGTGAGCTAAAATCTTCTTTCTTCTTTAAAATATGTACAGGGTAGGGTCAAAAGGTAATAGAACCTAATAAATTTTTTTATTTAATCAATCGGTTCAAATCCTTGGTACTCATCAAAATAGTCTGCTTTTGCTTCGACGTTACGCGTACAACCTCGATTTATACTGCGCGTATGGCTTTGAAAACTAGTTTTCCAGGATCGCTGTTAGAGATACCGATATGGTTTCTTCGGACGTCTTTTACGGTACTGTATCGGTTTCACTTGAGATCATATTTCAGCCGTGTAAAAAGAAACAAATTCGGAAGGCCCTTGTTTTATGAAAGTGCAGGGGGAGATAATGTGAAACAACTGTGATCGACTAAAAAATTTATTACGAATAGTTCGGTCTGGTAGGGCACATGAAGTACACCATTCGTATGGCCAACTACTTGCTAATAATTGCTTGACAACACGCTAAGAATTTCCTAACAAAGATATGAAGGAGTCCAGCAGTGTCTTCATTTTATCCACATTTTTATTAGTCCTTGAAGAGGACGGGTGGCGGATTAAGTAGTCGTTTAGATAGTTGCATCCACAACATCTGGAACAGCTTATATTCCTTGAAAAATGTTACATCGATGAGAACAAAACCTAGACAGTCTTTCTTAATTATGTCAAGGGTCTCCGTCGTGGTTTTTTCCGACTTCGACGTATAATTTGATGGCGTGTGCTTTCTGTGCTTTTTTCAGTTTACGCCGAGGCGATTGGAAAAATACATCCGTCTTTTCAAAATACTTCTTACTACTATGCCGAGATGATCATACCTCCAGATAGTACTTATTTACGTTACAAAAATTAAGTCCTACTACTTTTTCACCCTATCCTGTATCACGTATTAACGTAATAATAGTACATCTCAGTAAATCTCTACAAAAATTGAAATTAATCCTTATTGCAGTTTCTAAAAGAACAATTACTATAGATATTGTAATTTAAAAAATGATATTAATTATATATATATATATATATATATATATATATATATATATATATATATTTAATTACATTCCACTTGGAATTTCGTGAAATTATACTTCTAAGTCTGCTTACTTTTAATACACGCATAATATGAATTGTCCTCAACCTAAGGAATCCATTATTAAAAATTTGAATGTCTCTGCATGTTATGACAGGTTGAATTAATAGCATATGTTCAAAAGTTTCAAAATTACTCGACTCTTCTTTTCTCGCCATTACTTTGAACATCTGACGTTCAAGCTAAAAGGTATTATTTATAAATTAAGTCTTACATCTTCTACTAGTTCTTTGAACACTTAGAAATATTCTGAAACCGCATTATGCTTACGAAGTTGAAGGAAGAGGTGATCGAATTTACTTGTAAAACTTACAAAAAAAGTTTTTTTGTATATAATGCAAATAAAATAGAGCATATGTGAATTCAAAATTCTCTCAAAGTTTGTCAATGTAGTAGGTTTCTTTGACAGCTAAAGTAAGCTATCATTTAGTTATAAATTACAATGGAAATCAAAGTTTTTTTATCTGATTGTATTTGACGTTCTTATTTGTATAACTTTTAATAATAAAAAAAATGGAAACTAAGGATTCAATTTTCCAAGAATTATAGAAGGTTGGGTTAAATGGTTTTAGGAAAGATTTATTATTCTTCAACTAATAAATAGAATTTGTATTAATTTACTTGTATAATCGTGCCTCTCTTTTCCTAATTTTTTTTTTTTTATGTTATTTAACGTCGCTCTATTTATGCTTCCAAATACCGGTGCTAATCTGCGACGGAGGTCTACGATGTAATTTTCCTAATTATTTGTTTATTGTAAATTAAGTATTAATGAATAATATAAAGAAGTATCTTTGAAATCTAATTTCATTTTACATTTTTAATAAATGATAATAGAGCGTCGAATAATTTCAGGTAATTCGTAGGTTCTTATTTTTTTGATCAAAGATTATATATTAAATTCTTAAATGGCACAATATCAGATTTTAATATAATGTTTGACTTGTTTTGATACGCTATACTTGTTATTAAGAATTACTTACTTTAAGAATTGCCAATCCAGCGATAGACATATTATATACACTAGCGAAAACCATCACGAAAAAGATACTCGACGTTAGACTTTCAATTTCTTGACAATATCTGCAAGCATAAAGATTACTTTCTTTTCGCATTGATTGATAAATAATTAACAGTACTTACAACATTATTTTTTGGTGCAACCTTGCACAAGCAATAACGTCTTGGAATATGGTAGTATCGATTATATCGTTTGGGTATGCTACTTTCACTACCATATTTTGATTTTGCTTAAAATAAAGCAATCTGTTTTGAACTGATCTTAAGTATCCACTTGCCATCATAGTTAAGTAAAGTGCAACTGTTTCTGTGCTTGGCATTAATATTGTGAAACTAAAAGTGATTATTATTTGGCATATTTTTACTATTGTAAAAATATTCTGATCTTGGATATCAACGAAAAACCTGAATTTTCAATGATCAAGTATTAGTGTAAGTTTTCTAATTTTAATTAGCTAGTTATTTTACAACTCTTTGCGATTCAAATGAAATATAAAATTTGATTAGACAGAGAAGGTAATAAATTAAATAATAAGAAATTAATTCTAGATAAATTTATTTATAAAATATACCAATGTAAGTTGATTCAAAAATCTTAATAATTAAAAAAATAATATATCGTGGTATGTAAGTTCTTTTAAATTATACGTTTAAAAATAACGTAGAAATCGAACACTGCCAGTTTCAGTGCTATAATAAAATTGTTGCAAATAATCGTATACAAGGTGTTTAAGTATGAAATTAAGATTTCAGATCTTGCATGAATGCAATTTGTACTGGTCAGCCTGAAAATATTGTCGGTCAGTACGTCACTTACTCAACAAAGAAAAATAATCAACAAATATACATAAGCAACTCTGACCATCTTGTACATAATAAGTCTTTTGCTATAACAAAGAATGACAGTTTATGCCATTCTGTGATAAAGTTGTGCACAAAAACAATTCTAAACGTGAATAAAAAACAATAGCATTTTTGTGCTCAATGACGAATTAAAATTTATACCGAACAAAGAACATTCGCAGATAGTATGAATTTTTGCTCTTCAATTGAAGGAAAGTGTTAATGAATCACATTGCCTACTTCGAGAAGTTTATGTCGAGCATGCTCCATCGTTAGATTTACATATACAACGATTCAGATTTTTCAAAGGTGATAGTTCCGATGTCGTATAGAAGTAGTAAAATCCAATAGAATACGAAATTGTGTAATTGCAATAGCTGCTATAGAATGGCTGATTCGTAAATACAGAAAAATCTAGCCAATCAACTATGTGTTAATCAACGTACGGCTTGTTATTGGCTACGAGATATGCAAAACATTGAATAAGAAATATGGATGTTACATTTGATAGATAAATGAAAAAGCGAAAAAGCACGTATAAAATTGTTCTCTCTCGATATAAAGGAAACTCGTCGTTTATCATATACTTATAAAAGGAATGAAACGTAATTTTATTATGAGAATACAAAGTACCGAACAGCATAAGTGTATCTACGATGTATAATCATCTCTTGCATCATTTGAATTGACCGCAAGACTGAATCGTTTTGGTAGAAAAACGATGTTCTGTGTTTGGTAGGACCAGAAAAGTATAGTTCATAGAGAAGTAGAGTTAATAAAAGCGACATAAAATATTTTTTTGTTTTGTCATCCACTTTTTCGTACTTCTACTATTTGGTGTATTAATTTAAAACAATAAAAAGTACTAAGATCCGATATGAATTCAGGCAGTGAGTGATCACCAATATAGATGTTATTGTAGGCATTGTTCTGTAGGTGGAAGAGGAGTGTAGGAATTGGAGATAGCTTTGGATACTATGCGCACCTGCCCGACTAATCGACAGGTAGCGAAACGAATTTGTATATTTTTTAATGAACAGGTAGAGAAGGTGGGTAAGGCGTCTGGGGGCGTGGATTCTGATCACCAGCTCCGTTGACCAGTCTTGATGAGTGAACCTGAGAAGAAACGCTTGAACGCTTCACTCCCTCTGCGCTCGTAAAATGTATACTTCATGAATCAGTGTATTTTTCTATGCTATAAATTGTATAGCTATACATTTCTATTCTAGCTATAAATTGTACCATTGTTTCAATTTGCACCGGATTTCAATAATTTTCTCCAATTCGGATTTACAGAATATTACAAATGAATGCATTGATAACTTTTATTGATGTCAAAAAAATATCTATTCATAGTGGAAATTATACTCTTAATAATTATCTACGAATACAACAATTTGTACGTGATCAAATGGGAATTCAAATGTGTCTAAAATTAAAATCTTTAATTTAATGTTACTGTAATGATTTACTCGACGATTGTTCTAATTAAATCGAGTTGATAACGAAGCTCTGTATTTCGGGGACTAAGAAAATTTTTAGCACGCTGTTACTGTAATATTTTATATCGTGAATAGCTGCAATATTGACTTTCTTTTCTTTTTTTTGAAGATAGGTAATCACCAGAAAGGTCGCAAGTTTTTCGCAAAATAAAAAAGTTCGCATAATTGTCGAATTACTTTATATTAAAGGAAAAGAAGATTATCTTTTTTGTATACTCGTAATTTCATTAGACTCCAATTAGCATTGAATATAAATAGTATTATAAGTATAATAGCTTTGATTATAAGTATTAAGAATAAGGTGTAAGTAAGTCATTTGCTGAAGCTAAACCTGAAACTACTACAACTTTTTTGTAGACGATGGTTATTTTAGTCATTCCACAGTTGTGCTTGGTAAATTCATTTTCGAGTATAAACGTCTAGAAACTTCGAATCAGAAAAAAATTTCCGTAATTTTTTATTAAATTATTTTTTTTCTCGTAGTGCTTGACGTGACTATCTACGAATTTAAGGACGATCACTTAGTTGGGGAAGGCTACCCCATCCGGATTTCTCACCAGATTTGGTTTTCTTACGATTACATCGTATACTTTGGTTCGTGCAATGATATAGAAAATGATTTGATGATTGGGGTTTATAAATGAGACATAATTTTTACATGATATTTACTGAAAAATCGAAAATAGCCAGCTATCGTTAGAGTTCGACGAAAGATCTTTGAATGATTCTTCCGAATTTACGATGATTCGTAATAAAGGCAATCCTCATGTCATAATTGTACACCTGATGAATTATAAATTGTTTAAGAAAATAACACACATGTTTTTCATATATACTACAAGAATTATGTTTTTGTCTGAAATACTAATTTAAAATTCTCTTATTCGAATTTCTCTCAATTTTGCGATATTGATACTATCCGTATAGAATAATACTTAAAATTATTTTTTATTATTCACCTGAATGGCAATATCTTTTTCATTATTCCATTATCATCAAATTCAGGTTGCTTTAAAAACTCCGTGGTAAAAATGTATACAATGGCAGTTCCGACGGTACTTATTAATAAAAAATTTCGCAGTAAATATGCTTTTCTTTCAAACATTTTTAAAATATCCATTTCATCCGTTCTCAAGTGATGCCATAGATCCTCGCACATTCTCAATAAATTTATGATTTTTTTGCGATTTTTGTATAATATTATGTATCGCAAGAATGATGCAAAAATCGTTATCATCTCGCAAATAAAATCGACCTCCAGGCTCTGAAATAAAATAAATATATTTACTAGTGACTTATAAAACATAAAAAATTTTTTATTGCAAAAATCTAATCCAGAAGTAAAAGGTTTAGTCTGAAACATGCAAGTTTTGGTAGGAAATTGTGCGAACGTGTAAACTGATATACAATCACATGAAATTTTTTAGACTTCTGTACGGAATATATAAATATTTTAAATATTCAAGAGTATATCGCATAGTACCAAACTTGACAGTTGGAATGATCAACCTTAGACTTTGACTGAAGATCATAATTTAAAATAAAAGTCTCTATTTATAAGCTCAGAAATAAAAAGAAAATTATATTATAGACAAAAATTCTATATAAAAATCTAAATATAGAAAATTAAAATTTATTTTTTACATACGGAAAACAATATTCATCTTGATGTAAATCTTAAAAGTTCATAGGCTATTTTTTTTCTCCATTTCTATTCCCAAGTCTAAAAATAGAGGATTTTATTTAAAAATACGAGCCTCACGCTGTATTTGACACCAAGGTCTAGTTGTAATAATTTTACTAACTGATTAGCATCGTTTTTTGAAAGAAGCAATTTATGCAAGAGAAGATTACTTCTTGTCCTAAAAACTTCATTTTCATAAGTCTTGGAACGAAAACCGTTCTTTGTCTCAAAGTACCTGTTATTCTTTAAAGACTTATTGGTTTAAAGATATTCCGTAGCATATGGTATGTAATAATACTAGAAATCAATGTTACAGGAGAATTTTTTCTACTGTGATCAAGTAGAATTGTTTTATCTACAAATATATTATCCTCCGAAAGCAATGTTATCTATAGCATATAAAATTATTTACCTTGCGAAGCACCATTCTGACCCCGTAGCCCATCCACATAAAATAAAAGAGGAAACTCGTGGTGTGGAAGTAGAGGCCGAGTAATCGTGTATGGATGAAATTCAGTTCGTGCCCATCTAATGGAACGAGTGCTATTAGTTTCAAAAAGAACAGATGAGATAACGATATTCTTTTGTATGCCAACGCATTTTCTTCTTTAGTCGTGTCCATGTTTACAATAGAGCTCGATAAATTTTCGCTAAATATCTAAAGAAAAATAAGAATCATAGCATTCAACAACGTAATAATTAGGAGATTGTTTCAAAATTCAGCGCGTGCTTGGTTATGCAAGAAGGTTTTTTCTCTACACTACTTTGTTTTTAAAATATAATTTTTACATCTATGTAATTCTAGATACATGTATATTGTTATAGATACCGCATAGAGTATAGACGAAAAGTTTCAAGACTTAGAAATTTTATCATAGACAATTATAATTGGTAATGGAGATGTCAATGCTTAAACCTGAAAACTAAATTATAATGTATGATTGGTGTTTATATGTTTTGGATTACACAAAATTGAGAAAATCAAGAATACTTGACCTTTGAACAATATTTCTTCCATCAATGCACTATCTATATATCACTCTTTCTCTAGTAAATCAATATAAAAGACCATGTACGATTGTCCTCCGCATTCATTTTCTTACAAAAATTATTCGTCAATTTAATATAGAACCATCATACGACAATACAACACAACTTGTCCAAGTTTATGGAAAAACATTCGAAATATTTCAAGTTTAAAAAAACGGTCTTATCAATTTCAAAACCACGTAAATTTATAACAATCGTTATATTATAAAGCTCTTTACCGGGCTAATTGTGCATTAATAAGAGAATAGGGACGCACGAAGTTGCGGAGAGAATTGAAATTTTCACGAGTGAAATTTCAATCGTCGATTTTCGCCTTAAAAGAAAGAAAAAGTTCGCGCACGTATATGGCGGGCAGTTTTACGCGAAGCATTCGTCGTGTGAAACTAACCAGTCGCGCATGTCGGCGATTCGCCCGAACCGCCGAGCCCGCAGACGGGCAGCTTAAAGATTCATCGGGCTCGCTTAATATTTTAGAATTTCTTCCGCGCGCGCGCGGCTAAAAAGGGGGATGGTGGCCGAGGGGCTGCCCCGCGTTAAAATAAAAATGCGATAACGAGTTCATTCGAAGGCCGCTCTTGCGCCGAGCCCGACGGCGATATTATCCGCGGCATTTAATTCGAGCTATTATCCAGCAGCGCTCCGCACCTCGTGCGAGTGGCTCGCCGAAGCGTCGCTTAATCACGCGAGAGTCTGAAATATTAAAAAAAAAAAAAAAAGCATCTGGGGGTGGGCGCTTCGGCGCGGCGGCCCGCAATTTTCCATAGATCGTTGCCCCTTTTCTTAATTGCCGTAACGCGTCTGCTTCGATAATTTTTTTTTTCTTTTTTACACCGGTACTACAGTCGCTCGAGTTCTATACGAGGTATGGCATAAGTAAGCGATTCGCCACCCCGCGGAGAGCAACGGCTGAAAAATATGTTTGCGTCGATTTGAAAAAAAAAAAGAAGAGACATTTGTAGATTTTTAAATTTATCTCGATGATTTCCACGCCGATGACAAATTTAAACATGCAACTGATACGCTCGTGTAATTCAAGATGGATAAAGAATTTGCAATTCTTGTTGCGCGTCTTTAAAAAAATATATATATATAAAATTTAATCCAGGTTATAACATTACGAGGCGCATGGGAGTGCTTTTGCCCAGTGTTCCACATATTACGCTAAATGCTTAGCTACTGAATTTTTGCCGGTAAGTGAGTATATACAGAAATTCTTAGCCTTTTGCAAAGTAGAATAAAATCACTTTCGACTCACAAAAGAATGATAATATTTAAGAAACAGTGCTTTGTAAATTATTTTAGTTTTAATTTCATTTATTTATTATGAAATGATTATAAATGTTTTATTAAACAATCTTATTAAGGATAAAATGGCATGGTAATAAATATAATATAATTATTAATGTATAATTATTTTTATTCGTCAGTAAAATTGCAGTACACGTTATTACATTTAGTTAAAATACATACATATATATATATATATATATACAATATCAATTAATAGTAACAGTAGTATAATTATTTATTTGATATATCGGTATTAATGCTAAACTCTTCATTTTACATCAAAGTATGTACATTTATATTATAGTTAAATATTTTCAAAATAAATCAATCTTGAGAATCGAATCGAGAACTCCTAACGTAATTTCTGCCGTAATTCTTATAAATATCAGTTTAAGAGCTCGAATCGGTAACTTTCCTTATTAATATATGAATAATTATTTTATAATTAAGATAGGAAGGACCCTAATTGCACTTATATAAGAATTTTTAACAATAGTTTGACGAACGTCTATAAAAATTTTACTTTCGCCCGCTCTTCTTAAAACCAAACTTCATTCGACTTACAATCTAGGCGCATTATTATACACCCGATGCCTCGAATATTTTGCGCGAGCCCGTTAAACATTAAATAGCAATAAATTATGAATCTTCAGTCGAGATTTTCTTCGTTCTGAAGTATTTATTATGCGCCAGAAAGGACACCGATATTGCGCGCGTCAACTTCTCAACGCCGACCCGAATAAGTCAGAGGCGCGGGCGGGCGCACTCGCGCCGAGCGCTCGGAAATTTTAACCGGGCCGCCCGCCGCCTCCTTCGCCGCGTTATGCCCTGCCCCCCTTACTCTCCGCCGACTGCGAAGCACCGACGAGGAGCAGCGCCTGTAACGCCTCGCAGCCTCGGTGCGTCGAAATAAACCTGCCTCTTTTTTTCTTTCCTTTTTCCTTTTTGTTTTCTTTTTGTTTTATTTTGTTTTGTTTTTTTTTTTTTTTTTTTTTTTGTTCACAAGTCTCGTAAAAGTCTTTTGGACATTTTTGCCTCGGAAAGGCATTACTCCTCGCGTGCCCGTTCGCTGCTCGACAGCTCGAGACATGAATTTTAAGTCGTTTTTTTCTTCCACGAACGCTCTCCTCCTCCTCGGGCATGGCTTTGGTTTTAAAAATCTCGTTACGCGTTACATAAGTATATATATATATACACGCGATGATGCTTTTGTACGCTTTGTCGCGATTATTGAGAATATAGTAGGATCAATAAATTTTTATTTATTTAAATTTAGTGTACATAGATTCATTTTAAAGAATTTTTTATTTATATTTTCAACAGATCGTGCTAAGAAAAAAGATAATAATGCATTAAATAAACTTCACAGGATATCTGTTTACAAGAATATAAGCAGTTTATTTATTTACAAATTTGGAAGAAGATTTAAAATAAGTTCCGAATAAAATACTGAATTGAATTATAATTACAGTGGTCTAATTTATTTAATGTAACTATATATATTTGTATTATAGACACACACATAAAAGTTAAAATTATCATGCCGAATACAAACAATGCGATAATCGTAAAAATAGTGGCTTATCGGCATGAATAGGGCGACAGCGAATTCTTTATGAAGTTCTATTTTTTAAAGCCTCCATTCTGGTAAAATTACAGGTGTTTATAGTATTATACGCGTTTTTACATAAACGTACTCTTGCACGAATATTTTAGACTTTATACAGTAAACTATTGTAATCGATGTACAAGAAATTGGACTTTCCGCCTCTGACGTACCATGCACGTCTTTTGAAAATTTGTATACGTGCTTCTTTTCAGGTACAAGTACGACGTAGATTTAATTTATCGAAAGTTTAGAAATAGTTCCTTTGAAAATTTCCAAGCCTTCGCATTTACGCACTGTTCAGCCTTCAATTCTGCCCCCACTATTTTCATTGCCATAAATTTTTTTTTTCGAACCTATTAAAATAATGACCTATGATAGAATTTTACGGTAGTTAGTTTACATAATTGTAATGCTAATTAATCATAAATATCTGATGGTACGTATTTATGATATTCGACAAAATTGTTTATAGCTAAACTTTCGGTTGCATAATCGTATAGAAAACGGAATAATTATGCATATTTAATTTGTATTCCATATTTCATTTGTAAATAAATTATTATTACTACTTAGAAATCGAAATTTTTAAACCAATCACCTGTCTGTTCATAAATAATTCCCATAACAAATTTCACATCGAGTTTCGTGCAGAGAATGAAATCCTCTCGGGCTAAATAATTCGTCAGTTTACGAAGTACCGCAAATCTAATGCGCAAGCACGCCCGAGGTCTTACACGTCGAAAGAGAAATTATCATTTTTTTTTTCGTCGCCCTCGCCCGCGCGCGCGCGCGCAGAAAAAGAAGATACCGATCGACCGGCTCGAAACCGGTTTTTTTTTCTCGGCCGACTTGCCGGGGCGAAAAATGACTCTGTAACGATCCGCGCGCGACGTGCGCGTGCAGTTAAATATCTCGTATATACAAAAAGAGAGGGAATAGGGAGGGTTTTCTGACGAGAATTGCTGCTCCCCTTTAAACAAAGCGAGCGGCCCGCCAAGCAGGGGCGTACTAAATCATCGCGGCGATTTATAATTGTCGGCGGGGCGAGGATCTCGGTGCGAGGCTCTTGGCGAAATCGTCGCGAAGGATTGGAACGAGCGATTCCAACGGTTTCGCCGCGGAGCAGCGAGTGCGACGCTTATAATCGCATGAAAACTGACCGATCCGAGCAGCCTGTGCCAGTGGCTAAAAAAAATCGCAAATTCGGCATGAAATATCGCTCGACACAGGAGTGCGAATCAAATCAATTGTCTCTATCGCGCGAGGTTTAACCTCGGGTTTAACTCTCTCGCTTCGTTCGGGCGTAAACTGCCTTACTAGGTGTATATATATATACAGCTTCCACATTGGCGACGAAACGTACTATTCTCGTCTAGCTTTTTAAAAATAATTTTAGATTTCTTTTATTTAAAGCACAATATTTCAATCAATTGGCCACTTCGGTTTAAGATGCACATTATTATAAATTAGAGATTTTGTTTGTCACTGTTAAAATTGTTTTAAAGTAATTGAATTTCGTTTGAACAGACGGTTAAAAATACTCTTAGAAATTAATTACACAGTACAGGTAAGTCACGTTAAAATGTTATATTATATGCGAGATACTTGCTCAAAAAAAAAAAAAAAAAAATAGTTTCCGATAATACTGAAATTGTTTACAGAGGTTACGTTCGTATGATTTACAGTCAGTTGATAATTCTAAGGCGTCCAAGTAATCACCTTGACCACTCGAACGATATTGGATAAAGAGTGGCTACAAAAGTAGTCTATTTTTCGTGTGTTTATTTACGATGCACAGATAAATAAGGAAAGGTCACATTGAATGTGTATTTTGAATCAAATTATTCAGAGCGAAATGTTATGTTTAACAATTTTGAAGACTTTTTCTGCTATTTAGAAGTTGGGAAGGCGCTAAAAGTAAGTTTTTATTGTTAATTATTCCTATTGACATACCGGACAACATCTCCTCGTTTTTGTGGTGTCTTTCTATCCAAGCTCGCTATATTCCTCATCATCCTATACATTTCCACGTACTTAAAATTTTTAACGATGGATCTACATTCTTGGGGACGACTTCAAGCCCTCAGAATCTTTGAGAATTGATTTACATCTTGACCAAATCGTTGTTCGTTACGAAACTTTATATTAATACATTTTTTAGCATCAATTTTATAGGAAAATCAAAGTGAAACGAATTTTCGTATTCATTGGTATTAACTCATTTCTTGACTTTTCACGACCTTCCAAACCTCGGAATGACATAAGTAATTTTTGAAAATTTAAGAAAAAAAAAACAAAAAATACCGAGCATTCTATTCTTTGGCAACGAATAATTTCATACCAAATACACATTTAATAGACCGTCGCTTTATTGCTCCGTGAAATATGAATAAATAGGAGAAAAATAACTTATTTTTGCGATCCCTTCATGAATTTTGTTATCATTAATCGTTATATTTATTTCTAGGAAATTGCTCATTAATCGTCGTACTCGGAGATTGAACAACGATTTGATGAAAAATCCAAACATACTCGAGGGATAAAGGAGCACTTTTTTTCGTGCCAAGGAGATTTGCTATTGTAAATTCGTAAATGACCGGCCTCCATGGACAATGTTAGATCATCATCGCCCAGTAATGGAACAAAACTCACCAACGCGCATGTATGGGAGCGATTATTCGCCTCCTGCGAGGAGAGTATAAAGCTATATATATATATATATATATATATATATATATATATATATATATATAAATGGACAAAAGGCGCCTAATCGGCAATAATTGCTCGGCCGGTCCGCGGGCGCACCCACGCTCGCGATTTCCCGAAAGCCGCCGCGCCGGTACCGTGAGGCACGCGAGCGCGCGCGCGCGCGCGGGGGCTAATCGTCGTCATCCACCCACGCATATAATACGACACTTCGGCCGCGCGCCGGTGTCAGCCTCTCTCGATGCCCGATATGTGTGCCATCGCGGTGGCTACGGTGCTGATGAAAGTCGCATCGCGGCTGACGCACCCGCGAGGAAGCGAGAGAGAGAGAGAGAGAGAGAGAGAGAGAGAGAGAGAGAGGCGACAATGACTCGGACGCCACGGTGCCGATAATGGGACGTACTATATTGCCGCGGCCGAGGACGGCATTGTCGTCGTCGGCGCGGGCGCGCTGATGCGCGGATCGAGTGACGACGAGCGCTAGACGAGCGCGTCCCAAGGCCTCGCTCGCCCAGGTCATTAGCGGGATTCGTGCCCCCCTCGCCACTCCGACCCTCTCTCGCTCTTCTCTCTCTCCCTCTCTCTCCTCTCTCTCTCTTCCTCGCGGTCGGCTTACCCGCGCCCTGGATCCTTTCTTAGATTTGCATTCCGCGCCGCGCATCGAGTGGCGAGGGGTTTGATTGCTCCCCCCCCCCCCAACCTCGAATTTATTGTTCGATTGTGCGGCGTTCGTTACGCGAGCTGGCGACTTGCAGTTCTTTGACTCGGTTTGCATGTAAAAGCTGCCGGAATTGCCTAATATGGTTGTATTATATATATATATATATATATATATATATATATATATATATATATATATATATATAAATGATTCCGGCTTATTGTGTAACCGAAGGCGCATTTGTTCACCGCACAATCGAGGAAGCTCTTTTACTTCAAATTTTATCAAAAAAAAAGAAAATGAAAAAAAGAAAAAAAAAGGAACGGAAAGAATTACGCCGACACCTGTTGCGGATATCCCTCCGTCGTCGTTACTGGCTGTTCCGTGAAAAGGTGTAGTAATTCTTTTTTAATTTGCTTATAATTATCTTAAAATAACTACCTTCTCATAGGTCGGCATGTAATGCCTATAAAGTTTTAACCTTTGTTTTTTTATTTTTATTATTCTTATGTAACGTAAAAAAATTGTAAACAATTATAAGTACAGGTATATTTTCAAGCTATCGCAATTATAAAATTTAATTGCTGTGCAAGGTTGTTTTGAATTTGAAGAATTCGTTCACGTTAAAAGGAAGTTTTTAAAATAAAGGCGTGGACTTTTGTAAAATTTACGGTTTAGGTTCTATATCGATTGATTTATAAGCTGTTCTTATAAATGTATCATCTGAACTGCGTTCACGTAGTTTACTTATTTAATTGATAAATCTCTTCATAGTTGATTACAGAAATTACTAGAAAATTTTAAGGTCAAGTTTATGAAAAGTGAGATTTCCTGTAAAAATAATTGCAGATTTTTACAGCTTAATTTAACGACGAATACAACGTATTAAATTTTTGTATTCTTAAGAAATATTATAAATAATATATAGCAAGATGTAAAGGTATAAATGACGAGACTTTCTCTTCAACATCAAAGTGTAATAAATTATTTTTCTTTAAATATATGTCTGTGCCTTGAGTAAAATGACCATCGTGTTGATTTAAATAATAATAAATGAATAATTAAATATAGACAGAAAAATCTGCCTTGTACAACATTGTAATATTAATCGTTAATTACGATAATATTACTAATCAATAATTAACATAAGATAGCTATATCTACGATAATATATTAGTTTCTATACTACAATTAACATAAAATATTTTTTTGTTATATATGAGGGTCGATAATAACATTTCGCTCAAAGTTTTTTACAGTTCCATATCCTAGACGATCTCCACCTTGAACGCATTGAAGACGTCTACACTCACATACTAGTCGGCAGTTGGGCTTGAAAAATAGTCTTCGACAACCACCAAAATAGTATTCGGTGTACTGTTAAAAAAAAAAAAAAAAACACACACACACATCACTGGAGGCTCCGAGGAGCGCACAAAACCCGACGATTACGAGCACATTCCCGATGGCTGCGCTGCGTTTTAAAAAAATCACGCGCACGCACGCACGCACGCACGCACGCGCACATACGTACACACTCGCGCGGGGAGAAAGGCGACCCCAAAAAATCGAGCCACTCACCTCCCAAAGGCGGGATTATTACAGGTATATCGCTTGAAATTATCTCCCCGCGGCCGGCGCTGTTATTTACACGTCAGTCCCGTGCGCACGCATGATCGTTAAGGCCCGGGAGTGATTGATAATACATTATGCCGCGGGCAAGGGGGGGGGAGGAGGCTTACGCGCCGTCCCGGCCGTTCGCGCATTTTAACGCGCTTTCTCGAATGCTTAGAATGCCAACTAAACGTATAGATATATTAATGCCGTATGGATCGGTATGGGAGAGACTCGAGGGTGGTGTGAGACGACCGGCCGAGGGGCCGATCGTGGAAGGCTCCTCGGGGCCGTCGTTCTCAACTGGAGGATTCGGGGATTTTGAGGTGCTTGGATCATCGACGAAGAAGGTCGAAAGGTGAAGATAATTTATTTAAGGCAAGGTTATCGTTGAACGAGCGTACTTAACGAGATGGATTTCATGGTTTCTTTTTTTTACGACGAATGTAAATGAAGATTTTTCAAGCTTATATTTATATAGAGTATCGTGAGATGTAGAAAAAAAACAGGGCTGTCGGTGCCAAATTTTTACCGATCGAGCAAAAAGTGCTCTATATTGAGAGCATTTACGCACTCTATTAAATTATTACCTAAAGAAGTTACTTATGCCCGTTATTGAAGTAAATTATATATTCATATACAACTAAAGTTCTACGCAAATTCGTTAATATGTTTTTCTGTATCTTCTAAGCAAATCTGTCAATGTTCCAACTGTTTGAAAAATCTGTTGAGAACTTTAGCAATATGAAAAACATTTAATAACTAAATGACATGATTAACTAAATTTTTCATAATTTCGCCTTCACATATAATATAATTTAAAACAGAACATGTTTTACTCGTAGGTACTTTTGAACACATTAAAGAGCCCAGGGTGGACACCAATTTGGAAAACGTGATCTTACTAGTACATGAATTATAGTTATGAAGATATCGTCAATGTCATACGATTGAAAACACAGTTTGCGTCGATATATCTGTAATTGCAAGGTAAATATTTGTCGATGTTCAGTGTTTCACTAAGGTAAAAAATTGTAACATTAAAATAGGTAAAATCTGATTCTTTAGATACGTAGTATCTTGCCAAATAAATCTATACATACACTTGCTTAATTTCTGCGTCAGTCGAATACAATCATACAATTTTAAAAAAGAAATCGGATCTATGTAAATTAAACTTTCTTCTTAACTGAATACTGCGATTTTTAAAGCTGTTGGCACTTTCGCACATTGTTGAAGAAATTGATATACTTCTCAAATATTTCTCAATGTTAGAAAGCTGTGTATTTCAATTTTTTTCCGATTTTCGACTTTTAAATGAATGCTATGTGTATATGTTGAGGAGTGAATAGACGTGCAGCATCACACCGCTAACGAGGCTTTAATTTGAATATGTTAATTACGATTAAACCGGTCGGACTTGAGTGGCAATCTATTCTTACGCATTTCTCGGATTACTGAGATGCTATTTTTGCTTGGGTTTTCGTTCTAGAGTCTTAATGTATTTAGAATTGATTTATAGAAATAAGAATATAGTAACTATATTATTTGCTTAATTAATAGTATTTCTTTTTTTCCCTGATATATACTAGCAGATGCAAGAAAAGCTTATTCATTGGTAAATATTTGGAAAAATACGGATATGCGCAAGCAGAAGTTAAAGTACATGGAAAGCTGACGTATATCTGAAAAATTTTGCAATTTCAGCACATTGCATCTCGCTATAATTTACGGATTCGTCGTAGCTCTAAATTATCACATTTCACATCCTCACAAGCGGGCTACGAAAACTTGATGATACGACAAAAATTCATGAAACATGCTCGATTTATTTAGAAAATAACTCTGGCTCGTGGCACAATGTCAATTAAACGAAAATCTATATTGATTTTCAAAGCAAAGTAGTCGCAGTTAAGCGTCACAATACTGTTTGAATTGTCGATCGAAGTGTGCGTGCATATAAATAATCAAATAACGCGGATACTGGTGGAGGACTATCAGGCAAAACATTTTCTAATGACTTTGGAGTACTGAAGAATCTTGCTTCCATTCATAGAGTTCTTTTCATTCGAGCTCTCTTCAAATTTGAGTCAATAAAAAATACTCTTATCCCACGTAGATTCCATCATTGATGGTATTCACAGATGCTACAAAAATCTTGGAATTTCAGTAACTTTCTTTTACGCTATGTTTGACTGATAATGAAACTTTCGATTCCTGAATATAAATTCGTGTATCATAGTGATATTGCTGGTTATTGAAAACTGGAATTATGCAGAGATGAATGAAACAGAAGAAAGTATCTCCGATGTTAATATTGGCTATTCAAGAATAGTTATGCAAGTGAATAAATTGTGCAGTCCTCGTTTACATTAGTCACCAATACCAAGACAATTGAGGCTGTGAGATTTATTAAAATATTGTCTTGTTCTCGAAAAAGTATTATCAATTTAATTTTAATCTTGATCATGTATGAATCTTGACAAGAATGTGTCGATTCTCATTTAAAAAATTGCGTATTAAATTTAAACAATATACAAACAGTCGAATGACCAAAGCAATGTGTCATGAATAATATAGTTGTTTATTCCAATGAATTCAATTATAAACAGATATATAAAATGCTAAATAAAATATAAGATATAAAGATAGTTTTATTATATGAAACTAGTGTAATACATGTTTTCAGTTATGCTTCTATTATTCATTTATGCTCCACAAAATACGTATTCAATTGATTTAAATGAGTAAATTATGATTTGTTTAGAAGGGAAGAAAGTGGCTTTTCCGTTTACAACGCGGATACAAATTGGATTTTTACCATATTAAATAATTCTATCCAGTCATCCACCCATTTTTTGGCTTCCTCGTAGGAATGGAAGTGCTGGTCAGCCAGGCCATGCGTCATCGATCTGAAGAGATGGTAATCAGACGGAGCAACGTCTGGACTATACGGCGGGTGGGGTAGGACTTCCCATTTGAGCGTTTCTAAGTATGTTTTCACCGGCGGTGCAACATGTGGGCGAGCATTGTCATGTTGCAAAATAACTTTGTCGTGCCTGTCGGAGTATTGTGGCCGTTTTTCTCGCAGTGCGCGGCTCAAACGCATCAATTGTCGTCGATAGACCTCGTCCTGTGATCCTTTCATTCGGTTTCAGAAGCTCATAGTAAACCACACCTAGCTGGTCCCACCATATACAGAGCATGAGCTTGGCGCCATGAATATTTGGCTTGGCCGTCGATGATGATGCATGGCCGGGTAGTCCCCATGATTTTCTTCGCTTCCGATTATCGTAACGTATCCACTTTTCATCGCCAGTCACGATACGATGCAGAAAACCCTTTCTTTTATGTCGCTGAAGCAGCTGTTCGCAAGTGAAAAAACGCCGTTCGACGTCTCTCAGCTTCAGTTCGTACAGCACCCAATTTCCTTGCTTTTGGATCATTCCCATGGCTTTCAAACGCTTGGAAATGGTTGTTCGGTCAACTCCCAATGCTTCAGCAAGTTCTTCTTGCGTTTGACAAGAATCTTCATCAAGCAAAGTCGCCAATTCTCGATCTTCAAAGATTTGCGGCCGCCCGGAACGCTCCTTGTCTTCCACGTCGAAATCACCGCTTTTGAAGCGTCGAAACCATCCGCGAACACTTGAATCATCGACACAACCTTCTCCATAAGCCTCCTGAAGCAATCGATGCGTCTCGGCAGCAGATTTCTTCAGGTGTCAATGAGATCGGCTATCGACATTTCCGATATATGAGGGATAAGAAAGCTTGTTATCATCAGTATTGGTGGCGCCATCTCTACAAAAAACGGGAAAAGGACTTATTCACACTCTATATGTGTGTCATTCTATAAACAAATTTTAAGTTTACTCATTGTAACGAACTTTGTAGTACCATGTTTATTTTACGTTCTATCATACTGTCATTTTTTAAAATTAGTCCGGAAGAATCAGAGAATCTGAAATAAAAATTTAGTCTAAATATAAAAATATGAACATAAAAGGGGATGTTCATGAGGAGGAATCGAAGTGGTTCGGAACGTTGGACTTAATGTAATTGGGAGATGAGTAGATTAGTTCGTGGAGTGGGCAGTTCAATCGTCCTTTGTAAACCATATTATTCTTTAAGACTAGTTATAGCATGTAGTCATAATAATTCTTATATTTTAGGTACTTGGATTCATCACGGGTCGATTGGGACAGTCTGACTGTCATTGTCGTATAGAACTGTAACATCGGTGTAAAAATCATTATTAGATTATTGGTTTCAGATAAATAGAATCTATCCAAGCGCAAGATTCTTACAATATTAACTTCAAAACAATATTATTAAAATCAATATATTTCATGTGTCTTCGATCTTGATCTTGGTTTCCATACTTCTTTTTACGCTCTTCACATGCTATGGAATTACGATAAGAGATCGAACACAATGCCAAGACTGGTCTTCAATATTAAGGAAGTCTTATGATCGATTTTCAGCATTGAACTGAATTTTCAGTTGTACTCATAAGAAAAAACTTTAGTTCCACGCTAATGAAGATCATTACTATGGTTTTAATACTGTGTGCGCATATGTACACCATTTTATAAATACATAAAAAACTGGTAAGCAGAATCTCTGATCGAATTTACCACTGGGATTTCCAGTCGTATTCGTTTGGTTCGAAATTTCAAGAATCCAGCTTCATCCGAAATCCAGACATTGATGGATCGAACAATTTCTACGTAAAACGGGGCATTAATTTTAATATATTTTCAGATTCTCGCGGTAATAAAATCTTTTGATTTGAAATAAATCGAGCGAATCATCTTTTCGATCTTCAATTATACATTCCAAGGTATTTCTATAGAAAATGACGTTAAAGAGCAACATAATTATATAGAGCGCGTGTAAGAGAAGAGCGAGTTTTTATTTTTCAATTTAACCGCTATCAAAGCCAGTAGCTCATCCGACAGTATTCATAGAAGCGCGTTTCCCACGAAATCACGAAACATCCGCTCGAGGCCGTCTACGTCGTGGAGTTACATACATTAAATATATATGTAAAAGCATCGGCACCTCGATCCGAACCATCCCCCCCTCCTTAATTGTCCTCTTCCTCCTCACCGTGTATCTAGATTTAATAACGCGCGATGCGCATCGTCGACCGAAAACTTTGGGCGTGCGTCGTCGCACGCATTATTTATATATATATATATATATATATATATATATATATATATATACACTATATATATCGGCTCTGGAAAACCGTCTCGCTTTCGGATTTCGCCTCGGCACCTATAACATTATAATTGTCCGCCACGGAAGGGCTTATCAGCGGCAGTGCGTTATAGGGTGGGGGCGCGATTAAAAAAAATTGAGGAATAAAAATGGTTCAGTTTTGGCGTCGGTCACACGCTGCGCGTCGACGGTGGACCGGATGCGAGCGATGCCACCTCTCGCATGCCGGCGTTACATTGCCACTGAGTGCGCAAGCTGGCGCAAGTATAATGATATCTGTATATTATATACATATATATATATATATATATATATATATATATATATATATATACATATATAAGAGCAGTTTATTTGATGAATAAATGTGACCTTTCATTCCGGTCTATATACGAATACTCGCCTCGACGCTGGCGGCGCTCTGTTAATGCTAATTTTTTTTTTCGTTCTGGACTTTTATTAATGTACAAGACAGTTTGGATGATGTAAAATACGAGATAAATCTTCCAAGCTCCTGCATTTATGTATAAGAAATTTTACTTGGCAATTTCAAGTCGCGATTAGGCAACGTTTAAGGTAGTGCTTTGGTTTTATATATATATTTGAGATAATTCAGGACAGTAGAAGATATCTATTGAATTTTTATTAAATATAGTAGGTGGAATGTTAAAATAAAGATAGACGAAGTAATCTTTTAACATGAACTTTATTTCAAACGAGGAAAGAAAAGACGTCTGTTCAAACGAAAGGACAACGCAAGACTAACTGCAATACTCGAAATGGAAAACTTTGCAAGCCTTTGTGAGAAACTTAAAACCTTTAAAAAACACATCAGGCATCTAAACAATAAACTCATAAATCATTTGCCGCGCAGGGCAACAAAGACGCAGATCGTAATAAGACCCAGTGGACACATATGTTTACATACTTTTACGATAACGTCCAATATTTAGTTTCAAGTATTTTTTGCTTTATTATTTATAGAAGGCTAAAATAATCTAACAATATCATACAAAAATTCGTGAAATAATCTGTAAAGGGAAAATGCGCAAGATCGTAAATTGAGTAAAACAATGAACTTTCTTCTTTATTTTATAGCGAATAGGCTTGTCTGTATTTTTCTCTATTATCTTCTAGAAAATTTATGCTGGTGTAATAGTTACCGCAGTCTCGGCAGCGAGATTTGTAAAAAATATTATCAGAATTTAAATAATTTATTATTCGAACATCTATGTACTTAAGTATCAATTCAGAAACACAATAGCGTATTCAATTTTTTAGTTCATTATTATAAAAAAGTTGTTATAAAAATCTTTGCAATTTCCTTTTCTTAATTAGAACTAGTCTCAAAGACATTAAATTACGTACAAACTGCAGCTTTAAATTAGTCAGTAACTTAATTTTTTAAAAACTAGAATATTGATGTGAAACCAATTATTTGGAGAGTTTCAGAAATCTAGGTGGCACGCTATGTCATCAGATTTCACTATATAATAATCGAGTATTTTACAAATTATAATATATTTTTATGTATCATTTATCTGTTTAAATTAATAATGTTACCGATTCATCGAAAAAGAATATATTTTAATATCAGTTATTTATTTAGTGTCACCTTCTTTACTACAGATATTTTATAATGCTTGTAATAGATTTACATTACATGTTGTAAAATTCCATAAATATGTAATGATTAGCCAATTCAATTTAATTGAATTTGATTGCTTTTTTACAATATTTGAGTATAGACAGTCTTTTATCAAATATTCGTGATATTTTAATAGATTATACATTGATTATACTTTTTTGCACTTGTCGCATGAAAGAAACTTAAAGATCTTTAATCGGCCTACTTGTCCGAAATCGTTAAAGAAAGTTTTGACCTTGTTTTATTCATACGAGTAAGTATTATATAGCGACGCGAACACCGTGCATTTTGCTATATTAGTATCAAAATACTCCAATTTCCGGCTGCGCAATGTCAAGGTTATCTCCCCCGGAGGAATACGACGCTACATCTGTAACTATATATAGTACACTTGGGTTCTCCGTCCTGGAATAAAATAAATGGGAGTATATATGACCGTTGATCGTCTTCTCCGCGCCCGCATCCGGGTGGATTTCTTGCTTGCTTGGGAGCAGAGCTCGGGCAATGATCTATATATATATATACAACATCGACCCCAATCATTTCCTTTATATTTCCTTTTTCTCCTACTTGTACATTATCAAGGCCGGGTCATACGTACTGGGTGTCCCAATTATGATGGTTAATACTAACGAATTTGTAATAAGTATTTGAAGTCGTATACAAAGATTGTATGCATTTTGGAAAGTTGCAAATAGTTTTTGCGCCACCTGCCAATGTTCATCGGCCAATGAGCGAATGCTATTTCGACCCTATTTACAGAGGCATCGAATTTGAGGGAATAGGAGTAGAATTTGTCCATTTTCTAAAGAAGGATGGGTCTATCCAAAGTTAATTTTAAGAACAGGCTCGTGAATTCGTGACTATAACTAACTTGTTATGCATTAGAAATTTCGATCAGTGCTAGCGATATTTATATATTTATAAACTACTACTGGTTTGTCCCTCCCATTATCTTGAAATTGCACCAACAATCTCAACCTGTTTTCTCAATTTCCATGCTCCTCGATATAGAGCGTTATTAGCGATCTCTCATTGAATGATGAACATTGTCAGGAAGCGCAAAAATTATTTTTTCACTTCCCAAAATGCATTGAAACCTTTGTATTGGTTTTTCTCTGCTTATTACCGATCCGTTAGAGTGATCCATCATATTTCGAACACCCAGTATATATATATATATATATATATATATATATATATATATATATATATATATAGGGCTCTTCGGGTGTTTCCTCTCGGAATAGGACGCCCCCTCAAACCCATCTCCATCTTCCGCGAAGTGTCTTATATAGATATAGCTCTAAAAGAGATACTGAGGGGGGAGGGCGAGGGCGAGGGTTCGCGCGCAAAAAAAGCCGGCTGGACGCTCGAGGGAACGGAGGGGGATTGTGGGTCCAGGGGGAGGCGCGCGCGCGTTTCATTCTCGGAATCGTTGGCCGAGCCACCATGGGATCCCCGGGATTCGTAAGGGACCGGCATTTTAAGGATCTTCGGTCGGAGCAATTTCTGCGGGTATACGGTGTGCGCGCGAGGAAATAATACACACTATACATCTACATTTACCGGGGATAGGAACCCTTTTGTCTCTGTATATCTCTGCGCTTGGGACATTTTCTTATGCGCGCACACTTAGCTTATCGGCATATCCGCACGTCCCGAGAGATATAGCACCGAACGAGATGGTCAGAAATGATTCTCAGATAAATTCTGGGATCTACGAGCATGTATTCTATACGCATATTTATATATATATATATATATATATATATATATATATATATATATATATCGATACAGCTCATTGACTTTTAAGTACAACATAGTTTATGGCTTTCTAATGTGACGACGAAATTTTCAAACTGGTATTCTAGACTCGCTGTTCGAAGCTGTTCCGTGCTGCTCGTCACGTACACACATCGCGCAGCTGGATTTTCATAGAGAGAGAGAGAGAGAGAGAGAGAGAGAGAGAGAGAGAGAGAGAGAGAGAAATAAAGAAAAAGGGCTGCGGAATCCCAAAAAGTCATTAGCATAATTGCCATGTCCACTGATTCTATAAGGATGATATAATACCGACCGATGAAATATAGATTATTTGAAACAAATTAGCGAACGAGTGTTGTTTACATATTAAGAATTTAATAATATAAGGATGTAATAACAACTTTCAAAGTAGAAAAACACGCGTGTAATTGTAAAAGCAATGCGACGACCGTACATCATATATATATATATATATATATATATATATATATATATATATATATATGTACATATGTATATATAACTATATAATTGTTGCAAAAAATACAATTATTTCGACCTTCTCTTTTTTTTTTGTTTCTTACGTTACGTAAGTTTATATTATTATCGATCGTTAGTAAGATCTCAAGGAATTGACGTATCTTGGTTTATGGTTGTTTTTTGTTATTTGAAATTATCGCATATATTTCAATAAATAATTTACCAACAATTTCGTATTCGACAACAAAGTCTCAATTTGTCAACGTAATTAACGATTTCTTTGTGTTGAGCTGAATGATATAATATAGATGTAAATTAATAATAAAGTCGTAATTGTCAATGATAGTGATATGTATTAGTGCATAAGTATAATGGATTTTGTTGGTACATTATAACGTGACTAATAAAAACATTTTTTATTCGTATCATTTTAAATTGATATCATCCGCAGTAAGCTAAAGCCGTTCAATGTGATTAACTTTTTATTTAACAGGGATATAAATTATCCGTCATTGCGATTGGTAACCGATAGTCAATCTATCATTCAAATTTTCCAACGATAATGCATTTTCTATACCACTTATATCGAGGTTTATATATATATATATAAATCTGCAAAGGACTGTTTTTAAAGTTTCAGGTTCCATGAGGCAAGCCGCGGAACTTTCCATTTTATGAAATATCCGCGGCAAGTCTCGTAACTTGGCGTAACTTAATAACAATAAATATGCCATAATATAAATCCTTTCTACGGAAGCCTCTCCTCCTTCGCGAGAGTCCGCATCGAAAGTTATGGCTCGCGGGCAACGAACTCTTCTCGGAGTCAGTTTCTGGCCTCGCCAGGTCGGGACTGTCTCTTTTCCATCTTAAAGAAAAAAATCGGTATGTATTATAGAGAGAGGGAGAGAGAGAGAGAGAGAGAGAGAAAGCACTGAAGAGCTCTCCACCGTGCGCTGACCGTAAAGGCGTAAAACATCTTTTTAAAGCGCAAGAGAACTCGAAAGGGAATACATAGATACGGGTATAACGGGTCGCGACTCGTGGTCGAGTATCCTGTATAGCTATCGGGAGGGAAAAAAGGGGCTGCCGGGGCTCGAGAGCGCCGCGGCCTGCGAGTATCCGTGGTGAAGAGGCAGCGAGGGCAAAAAATGTGCAGAAAAGGAAAGAGAAAAAGAGAGAGAGAGAGAGAGAGAGAGAGAGAGAGAGAGAGACAGTGAGACAGAGGCAGGCGGGAGGCAAGTATGAGAGAGAGAGAGAGAGAGAGGGAAAGCTTAGAGGAAGGAGGCCAGATACTGAAAAAGAGCCACTGGAGCCGCGCGTATCGTTCAAAGAAGCTGCGGCCTGCCTGCGACTGCTTTGCGATGCGATGCGATGCCGGCGCGCTGCAGCTGCATCGCGATCGGGCGAGTATATATATATATATATATATATATATATATATATATATATATGCAGCAAGCACGTGCAGTTCGCGGTCGTGGTCGACGACGACGTTCCTCTCGTCCCTCTCCTCCCGCTCGCACCCGCGCTCTTCCTCCGCGGTTGTTCGCCCTACTCTGACTCGAGGGCAGTATATATATATATATATATATATATATATATATATATATATATATATATATATAGGAATAGGTATATAAGAATTATTTCGAGATTCTCCGAGGAATTTTTCGGCCCGCGGGCTTTTCTTTTTTCTGATCGTATAGGACGGCCGGGGGAGGCGGGCGCAGTGAGAGAGAGAGAGAGGGAGGGCGGGCTTCTTTCTCTGCAAACTAGCGAGAGGCAGCGTCGTAATAACTCATCTGTACTATAGGGGGCGTTTCAATACCTATGAAAAAAGGAATGTTGCCTATTAAAAATCAGAATTTTTTATTTTTCCTTTTAGTGTTTTTATTATATCGATTTTTAATAAGAAATTGCTGCATTCATTTATTTTGTTTAAAATTATCGAAAACATCATTTTTCTGCATATATGACATATTTATTATATATAAAACTAATATAAATTAAGCGTTTTTGTAACATTTCGTTTCTGAAATATGTTGGCAACACTGTGTAAAGCGCAAGAATTTATTTTTGCTCCACAAGGACAAAGTAGGCCATGTCTCAAGTATAATTTGATTAGGATAATATCATTTGACTAAATAATGCATCAATACAGTTTTGCTATTTTACTTTATAGATAAAAATGTTGTACCTTAAAATTTATCGTATGATAGACTATTTATTGTGAAAGTCATAGTAAGGAATAGTATCGGGATAGATTTTCACATTATCTGTAATTAAACTTTATTAGTTTTCTTTGAAATTTTGTTCGATCGCAACTGAATAATTTTTTTCGATAGTCCCAATCTGTTCTTAAATTCCCAAGAAATAGTAAATTTTAATATCAACTTCTCTCAGTGTAGGCATTGAATTAATTTTTCAATTCGACTTTTGAATGAAATTTTCAGCATCGTTATACACAAGTTTCTAAAAATTTGATCAATTTGATGATTTGATAAGCTATATATTAAAATAATATCTGATATCAAGTAAATATTTACTTGTTTTGTATCGAATAAATCATTTTCTTAATTTAAAAAGAATAATCACGAGATTTAAAACGACGTGGTTTGATTTATGGTAAGTGGATTCTTTTTGTATCAGGTAAATGTTCTTCGTTGATTTAAGAAGATACTTTCTCAATTTAAGAATATAATTTATTTGGAACAAAACAAAAAAATATTTACTTGATAACAGACATTTTTTTCGGTGTATTTATCCTTAATCCGTTGGCTTTATAAGTACTGCACACTATTCAAGCCATGTTTTATAGATAGTGGTTCTAATTGAAAAAATAATAGTGAAGTAATTATAAATGGACACTATCGATAGAACGTGTCTATAAAAAAAGTAGATGTCGCGGCCTCCTCCCCTCAACCACCGGTTACCGCGCCCCTGTTATGAGAAATAGAAATTAAAGTTCGGCGATGACCGAGTGATCTTCAACGTCGGGAGAATAACTCAGAGAAAATCGCCCTCAATACGCTTATAATTCGACCTGTAAACATCGAAGTCTGGCGTGCTTTTTTATTGAAGACATACCTGTTTGATATTCTATAGAATGTAATTAGAGATTCTATAAATTCTATAAAAGTTGTAAGTAATTAATAAGCAAAAATTTACGATAATATCCATAAAGGAACGTCGTATCAACGTGTACAATTCGATCAAAAACTTTCTTCGAGAAGAGATGAAAAAAAAAAAAATTAGTAAAAAAGAAGAGCCTTGAGATTGCAAGAGAGCATATAAATGCTCACTTCTTAAAATGGAATACCGTTTCGCAATGCGCACTCAATGTATATCAGCAGATATGAACCGCATCAATTCGAATGCAAGGTACAGATCGATTACGGAGTTATATTCGTTAAGCGGGCTGGCACTGCTCGGACAATAAAAAGAGTATATTTACGATCGATAAAATTTTTAATGTACCTAACCATTAAGCGAAATGCTTTCGCGAAACCGTAATGATTCATAATCGACAAATCTAAGTAGTCGAAGAATACATATCTAAAAATAGACGCAAGGTCGTCGACGCAGAGAGTGGAGCAATGCGTGCTGGAAATCCCGAGAGATGAGAAAGGGGGGGGGGGTAATTTCGTAATAATACTAATTAAAACACCGTTTTGATAAATAATACATCGATTGAGAAGGAGCTACACGAAGAGAAATGCAAATACTCTACAATATATATAGACCAATTAAAGATCGATCGATCGAATAAAAATAATTATTACTTCGGCTATTGCGCGCATTGAGAATATATATTAGTTCCACATTATTCTTTACAACGAATATAACCCTTGCAATAGCAGGTATGAATTTTTGATTTGAAAAAATTTTTACTCTTCGATGCAAAAATGAGAAAATATTTACTCGATAATGGGAAATTCATTGCAGTACGACGCCCATAAAAAGTTGTAAATTACGACACAGCACCACGTATAGTTATCTCGACACATTGTGCACAGGTATATGTTTCTCAATGCACGCTCATTTTGATCAACTGATCTTCGCTCTGCCGCGTATTATATCGTTTGTGACACGAAAGTCTGATGAAAATTCGCGCAACCGCGAATATCGAGCCTCCCCAAAAAAGCCGCGCCAATATAGAGAAAGTCGCAACACACACACACACATACACACAGGCGCGCGCGCGATATATATAAAAAGAGTATAAGCCGCGGGCGCGCTGGATTTCTCGAGCGCGAGATAAAAATTATATACACGAGCCACCGCGCGATATGCGGTGATTTCAACGCCCGCGGCGATTTAAACTTTAAACTATACGTATATATAGATATATAAGTAGGATACAGTCCCATCGAGCTGCTCCGAAGTTCTCGCGGGTGGATATAACGTTGGGCGAAATTAAGAAGCGCGCGTACGGCTCAGCGGTACATGTATAGGTAATCTGTAAATATGGAGCTTCGATCCGTGGTATTATGAAAATTATAGGATCGGAACGACGAAAAATTGCCGCTGATGCTGCAATTGGCTATTGGCTCGAGAGAATCTAAAAGACAATCGTTTGATACATTGAAAAATTAGTCGACTCTTAACATCACAAATTATTAATATTACCTCAATTAAAGCGAGCATTTCAGAACAATTTCCAGGATTATTTTAAAACGTTCGCAGCGCCACATTGGCAGATGGCAGGAAGTATAAAAGAGGTTCAAAACGAGGCGAATCCAACGAAGGCGATGATATTATTAAGAGAAGAAGAGAAAAAAGTATGGCTACCCGGCCGCGACAATCGCTCTTGCGGTTCCTTTAAAGCGCATTTATACGACTAAAAAAATTATGTATATATATATATATATATATATATATATATATATATATATATATATATATGTTAACGAAGCGAACTCGCACCCGAGGCTTCCGTTGAAGCTGTTGATGCAATCTCCCGCTGGTGCAAGCCACGCAGCCAAGGGAGGATAAGAGAGAAAGCGCACCCACCACCACCGCATGAGAGCATTGAATTCAAATGCGCAACAGTAGAGCGCGCGGTCACCATTGAAATTACTGTATATGTATGTATATATAATATATATATATATATATATATATATATATATATATATATACACGCACATATATACACATATATATAATCCTGCGGCATCCGGCCTTACATAGTATTATATATATACATACGTATAAATTCGGTTCTCCTCAATATTTTCAATTTTAAATTCGCAGACACAGTGCTACCTTGGTAAAAAGAATCATATCATAATATATAAGAACGATCCCATTTTTGATTAAAAATTGTAAGTTATAATAGTATAGAACATTAACACTGTTGAGAAGTATACAAAAATTTAACGTGAACCGATTCATCCGTGAATCATACTGGTTTAATGATTCGCAATTGCCAATTATTCGTCGATATATAGAGTGAAATCCTGTTCTATTATGCGATAGGTTATACTTGGAAAAATATCTTAATTTTTAATCCTTCTCATCTACGAACGGTTGGTATTAACGTCTGTTTGTTATCTGTGCACACGGGACCTCCATACTCGCATAATGATTGCAGTAGTAAAAAAGAAATTCCATCTATATATTATATAGAATTATGATATGTAATGACGTTGATATTGCTCAGCGCAGTCGTAACCGTTTATTAATACATACCTCTGTCTAGTTCAACTGCATGCTTGACTTAATGTCGTCGTGCATATCTTCGACTCGATCTTCGGGCAAATTAGATAATTGCGATAGAAGAAGGAAGTAAAGATTGCGAAGTCATTATATTTGCATCGTTCATCTTTACAGTCCTTGTGTATTACAAATACCTGTCAATCATAAAAATCATCTGAAAAATAAAAAAAAAAAAAAGAAACAACGAGGAAGGCAAATAACGGACACGAGGAAGTTGGCTTTTATTGCGCCTGAAAATACGGAAGACACGATTATTGCCCTCTTTTCATCCAAATTCTGTTCAAGAAGATATATGGGGAGAGATAAGAAAAAAGATAATTTCCGTCCAAGGATCGAAAAGACGACAGGAGCAGAAGAGCCATGCACGCGCGCGTAACGTACGAGCGCATAATATGCATATGCTGTGCATTTGTATTGTCTTGGTCGCGCGCATATATACGTGCGCTCAACGAGAGTAAGCGACAGAGATAGATAAAAACATACACAACACAGAGGAGAGCGAGAGAATCGAGAATTCTGGGCGAGTAAGAGCGAGAAGATAGGAGGAGAAGGGAGGGAGAGCGAGCGCGAGCATCTGTAAAAGAGGAGGGGGGAGAGCGTTCCCCCTCCCCTTTCTCTCTCCCTCGGCGTGTACACTGTCGTTCCCCCTCGCGCGCGTTTACAGTACTTCTCTCTCTCATTCTCGCTCTCTCTCTCTCTCGCTCTTTCTCTCGGATCCCCCCACAAACAAACACAAGCACGTAAACGCACACAGTTGCGGCTCGCATAGAGCGCTGCGATGGTGGTAGTGGCGCGAGGAACGGTGCCGCTGTCGAGTGAGCCGCGTCAGTCTGTGCTCCAAAAGAGACAGTGCTACGTTATTTTATATATAATAGTAGATAGATTTGGGCCTCTCCGCCTTCGGTGCTGCTTATTTTTATATAAATTTATTAAAGAATAAGAAGAATAAGACGGACGACATTACCGGGTAATATTTGAAACTCGAGTGAGTGTTTGTGTGTGCCTGCGCATGTGTGTATACACGCGCGCGTGCTTACCTTGTGCTTATACCTCGGGTGTGTACGTGCGCGTATAGAGTGTATATTGCTGACCCAGCGAGTATACGAACGGCCGGCAGTAGGAGGGAGGCAAGGAGAGTGAAAGAGAAAGAGAAAGAAGGCGCATACACGCGAACGGAGTGAGACAGCGTGCCCCAGGATTAAGCGGGCGACTGCCAGCGAAGGAACTTCGTTCGAACTGCTCGTGTTCGGTGCGACTTCTTTCATTTTTTTTCTCCTTCCTCCTTTGCGCTCTTTATTATTTTTTTTTTCACGACGCGCGGGTCAATAATACACGTGGACGGAGGTTTCGAGGTTATATTATTAAATACACGCCGCAGTTTCGCGGGTCTTCCTCG
Organism: Sycobia sp. Sy_11; assembly: GCA_018907035.1. Classification (NCBI taxonomy): domain Eukaryota; kingdom Metazoa; phylum Arthropoda; class Insecta; order Hymenoptera; family Epichrysomallidae; genus Sycobia; species Sycobia sp. Sy_11. The sequence continues at coordinate 1,779,269 of JACCIC010000025.1, forward strand.
AACGGGTGAAGGGAGGAACGACTGAGCAGGCCGGGAGGCGATGCGCTGGACCGTCGAAGGGAGGGGGGAGAGTCGCGCGCGCGCGCGCGCGCCCGAGAAGTGGGAAGGAAAAAGGACTCCACCACGCGTGCAGCGTGCGCGCGATGGGGAAAGAGAGAGAAGTGAGAGAGCGCGCGCAAGCAACGCGTCCCGGCTACATTTGTGTGTAGTACGTGCGCGCTCGAAAGGGGAGAAGGGCCGTGGCCTGCAAATCTCGCGCGAAAAGGCCATGCCATATAGAAAACGTGCGCGACGAGGAGCGAGAGAGTGAGATAGAGTGGAAAGAGTTGAGGTTAGATTATTATTGTCCTATATATTAGGCGAACCCTGGTGCTAGAATCGCGCACGCGTGTGTTTTATTATATGAAGTGCAGCGCGGTGCTATATAGCTGATTTTCTTCTCTTTTGTTTCCAATTGTTGCATCAGGCCTGGAGTGTTTTTCATACGAGGGTCAGTGCAAGGTCGAGGGCGGGAGGGCGGTGAGGTGTAGTGCGCTACACGGGCATATGTTTTTACTGTGCCGCGCGCGATATGTAACAATTGTGTTTCGAAGCTACACATGTGTTTTGGTGTTTGGGAATGTTTTTAATTTTAATGCTTCGCTCGCTGCTTTCATTCCTTGTCAATGTCACTGTAATTATGGCTGTTGACAAAAGCCGTTGAAATTTAGAATTCAAGTTCACGCCGTACACTCGGTAAATTGTGAAGGAAAATAGTGTAATCTTTTGCACCGAACGAGTCATTTTCTCTTCATCTATCTTCGGCCTGTCTCGCGTAGAAGGCTTGATTATCCTCTATTCTTGGCAGTGAGCGCAGAAGTTTCATTATTATATACTCGGCACTCACGATGTAGAATTATGCACTTCAATAGAGAAAGAGTTAAAAATTTCTTAGCGATTCTCATTAAGATTTCGTTCGGATTAAAGACCAACATTACATGGTGGCGCGTTCACGGTCTTTTTGCACGGTGCAGCAAGCTTAATGAGATTTCCTTGTCTTCGTGTACTGCATGCAGTCTCGTGTACCAAGTGTTCAAGTTGTTTTGTAGAAAATAATTTATGTAAGATAAAGTAAATGAGGCAATCTTCCAGCAGGTGTATTCTCTCTGCGTGCTCGTTAGCTATAGTCAGCTCGTTCGTTTAAAAAAAAACTATATGTATATATATATATATATATACACCGTGACTCTAAGCGCACCGAACGTTCGTTTTATTCATTTTTCGCTATGCCGAAAGAATTCGTGAAAATGGATTAATGCAGGCATTGTTCTTTTCTGCATTGAATCGGGGTACCGTAGAATTTTATCGCGCAGGAAGTTAGTCGTTCGTTTACACTAATAATAATAATTGTGTAACTACCGTTATATGAAGAAAAGATTTTATCTCTTTCGGAAGTTACATGACACGTTATTGATCAAGATTCGTGTTTAAGCGTTTTTCTAAACCGTGTATCAGTCGATTTTTCAATAATTTATAATTGAATAGTTTATAATTTACTTTGATTACAGAAAAGATCGCGTTACTAAACGAATTAGTGAAATTTTTCTTTGAAACGTTTCGTTCTATTATGATAATGATTGAAAAACTAATTAATCTAATTATGTATTAGTCAACATAAATGTTTAAGCGTTAAATTATTTTGATAGCAATCATAAATATGCATTACTTCTTTTAAAAATAAGAATTTCTTTTTCAGATACGGCAACGCTCGAATAATTAAATCCAAACCAGCTCGCGAGGGCGAGAGAGAGAGAGAGAGAGAGAGAGTGGGAGCGAATGAAAAGAAAATACGAGAAGTAAAAAGAACAGGAAATAAGAAAGGGTATACACCGAAAGAGCGCACGGACAGCTGTGTAGAGCCAGTTAAAGCACGTCGGAGGAAAGGAGACGGAGACAGAAAAAGAAACGATCCCCATACTACGGCGCATTTGTTATTCCGACCCCTTCGTTATCCTGCCGTCGTGCCTGACAGATGGGTTCGGCTCCGCGGTACTGAGGCTGACAACCTCGAATCTTGCACGACGCCCGGCGGACTCGAGCTCCTCTTTTCATGCCCCTTTGATAGCCAAAGCTTGAAACGTGAACGAGTCCGGAAAAATTGAAGCCGAGCCAAAATGCTGAAGCTTTTGGGAGAGTTGAAGAGCTATCTAAAATGGCAGGACATCAACACGGACTCAATGGTCTTCCGTATGCACAATTTATTTACGGCGGTTTTGTTGTTTACCTGCTCCATGATCATCACTGCCAGCCAGTTCGTGGGGAGTCCAATATCCTGCATTGTTCCTAAAGCACTGCCAACTCAGCCCATTAACACCTACTGTTGGATCACATCGACTTTCACCATGCCAGATGCGTTCAATCGTCAGGTAATCATTACGAGTATTATTTTAATGCTGCAATTTCTCAAATGGTACGGGCATGGAATTTAGGTCTTGCATTGTCAAAGCATGATTGTACGTATTGTTATTTTATTGTTACTACTACAAAAAGTTCTATGGTTTTATAAATTTCAAATAAAACAATATGAATTAACAATATTGAGCACTTAAGTAATTCAATTATTACAAAGATTCGATTGCAATTTTTTCTGTTCGTTTAATAAACATTTCTTAAGCTATATATAATCTTTTTGTATAAAGCAGTATAAGATTCTTAGTACACATAGTTTTCAAACTGCATTAGAAAGAAGGCTTTTGAAAAGAAGGTCACCTTATAGTACGTATAAATGTTGCAACATTGTACACCAGTAACTTTCATATGTTATGTAAATATTGCAGTATGGTAAAATCTCACGCATCATTTACATTTAATCTATTTTTACACAGTATAAAATTGTTGTTCAATTGAGGAGAAGTAATTCACAAGAATCTGCATTTAAATAATTAAAATGCTCCAATTTTTATTAAACAAATATTAATGTACGTTAATATACATCCATGCATTGCGAATGAGGAGTCTTATTAAAACTTGTTATTATTGAACGATTATCTGTGTATCGAAATGCTGAAATTTAAAAACTACTAATTAATATAAAATACTTAGTTACCTTTACAGTATATAGACTCTAGTAACGTATGCAATTCCGTATGCATACATGCAATACAGTCAAGCACCACCTTCCTATATAGACCAAATTCGGGCGTATCATTAAAACAAAAAAAAAAAAAAAAAACCAAGAACGCCCGCATGGATT